>REGO01000588.1:321445-364961 GCA_010120015.1 Rhombomys opimus | reverse complement strand
AAAAGAGAGGACCCTAACTAAAATGTTCAATACCCATCCTGAAAGGTAAAGAGGATGGACATCTGAAGAAGAAGAAAACAGGAAACAACCTAGGAACCTTCTACAGAGGGCCTCTGAAAGCCAGAAGAAGAAAACAGGAAACAGCCTAGGAACCTGCCACAGAGGGCCTCTGAAAGCCTCTGCCCTGCAGATTGTGAAAGCAGATACTGAGCCTGACGGCCAGGCAGAGTGACAGGAATTTTATGTAAGAAGCAGGCAATAGTAAGAGTTGGAGAGGACAGGAACTCCACAAGGAGAGCAACAGAACAAGAAAATTTGAACACAGGGAACTTCCCAGAGACTCATACTCCAACCAAGGACTATTTATGGAATAGAACCCCTGCACAGATGTAGCCCATGGCAGTTCAGTGTCCAAGTGGGTTACATAGTAATGGGAAGAGGGACTGCCTCTGACATAATCTGATTGTCCTGTTCTTTGATCACCTCCCCCCTGAGGGGGGCGAAGCCTTACCAGGACACAGAAGATGACAATGCAGTCACTTTTGATGTGAACTGATAGACTATGGTCAGAAGGAAGGAGAAAAGGACCTCCCCTATCAGTGGATTGGAGAGGGGCATGTGTGAAGAAGAAGGAGGAAGGGTGGGATGGTGAAGGGAGGAGGGAGGGGCTTATGGGGGGGATACAGATGAATAAAATGTAATTAATAAAAAATGCTATAATAAGACCAAGAAACAACATTGCTCTATTATCATATCTTGAAGAATGTTCTCAGCCTTTCATTTTACACTGCAACATTTTTAGATGAAATAAAATATTACATATTAAAAAAAAGAATATAAAACAAATCAACAAAACCCAAATAGTATACAATTATCAGCTACTGCTATGGAGTACCAGTCAAGAGCAGTTATGGGTAATGTTTTTTGTCTCCTCTCCCAGTGTTCACTTAGAAATGTATTGAAAAATACTCTGTGGATAATGAAGTTTTCTCATCAGCAGCATTCATACATCTTTTTTTTCTCTTTTTCTTTTCTTTTCTTTTTTTTTTTTTTTTTTTTTTTTTTTTTTTTTTTTTTTTTTTTTTGTTGACACTGGGCTTTCTCTAATCCTTTTTTAATTATTTTAATTTTTATTAATTGCAATTTATTCACTTTGTATCCCAGCTGTAGCACCCTCCCCCATCCTCTCCTAATCCCACCCTCTCTCCCTCTTCTGCTATGCCCCTCCCCAAGTCCAATGATAGGGGAGGTCTTCTTCCCCTTCCATCTGACTCTAGTTTATCAGGTCTCATTATACCCGGCTTCAGTATCTTCTTCTGTTGCCTGGTAAGGCTTCTCCCCCCTCGGGAGGTTGTGATCAAAGACCCTACCACTGAATTCATGTCAGGGACAGTCCCTGTTCCTATTACTGGGGAACCCTCTTGGACACTGAGCTGCCATGGGCTACATCTGTGAAGGGGTTCTATGTTATCACCATGCGTTGTCCTTGTTTAGATATCAGTCTCACAAATGATCCCTGTGCCCAGATTTTTTTGGTTCTGTTGCTCACCTTGTAGAGCTCCAGTACCCTCCAGGTCATTCTGTCTGCCCCTTCTTTCATAAGATTCCCTGCACTCTGACCAAAGTTTGGCTATGAGTCTTCAGGATATGTTTTGATACCCTGTTGGGTAGTGTCTTTCAGAGTCCCTCTGTGGTATGCTCCCTGTCCTGTTCCATTTTCTCCCTCTTAGTATGTCCATCCCATTTGCCTTTCTGAATGAAGACTGAGCATTTTACCCAGGGTCCTCCTTCTTGATTAGCTTCCTAAGGTGTACAGATTTTAGTATGATTATCCTATAATATATGTACTCCTAGGCATAAAAGCAAAAGATGCTCAAGTATAGAACAAGGCTGTTTGCTCAACCATGTTTGTAGCAGCTTTGTTTGTAAACAGCCTGAAGCTGGATACAATACAGATGTCCCTCATTTGAGGAATGGATACAGATATTGTGGTACATTTACACAATGGAATATTACTCAGCAATTAAAAACAAGGGAATCATGAAAATTTCAGGCAAATTGTGGGAACTAAAAAAGATCATCCTCAGTGAGGTATCCCAGGAGCAGAAAGATACACGTGGTATATACTCACTTATAAGTGGGTTTTTTCTATTCTCAGGTAATTTTAGTAAAATTTTCATCAGGGCAACACAGAAATGATAGAAATTTACTTATTGCAGCAACAGTTCTCAGCAAGAAACAGAAATCTATAAACACAAAGTTCTATGGGGCAAGTATTAGCAGGCTTCTGGGCCCAGAATGACACAGAGGAAAATATTTTTCTCATTTGTTTTCCATTCCCTGAATCACTTTCCCTTTTCTTTCCTGTATTCTTTTGGGAACCATGCCCCCAAAGACTAATTAAACCACTATTTGTTTCATAAAATTTTCTTTACTTTTTATTTTTTTTAACAAATGATCTATTTATATAGTCCTAATGCTGGGATTACAGGCTTTAACAGGCTCATGAGTAGTATACCTTCTGCCTTAGCATATTAATGGTTTTAAACTAATTCAAATTAAACCCATATGGGTACTAGAAAGTGATTATGTACTAGAAATGCAGCCTGAGACAAACCTTTTAGTTAAACCAAACTTCTGAATAACCATAGTAATTACTCTTTAGTTTTGGTATGATGAGGTAGTATGTATAAAGCATTAGTGTAGTATAAAAAATTGATTAAGTGTTGGTAAATACAAATGCAGATTGCTACTGTTCTTAAATTTATTATTATTATTATTCTTACTGTTGTTGTTATTATTGTTATTATTTACAATTTATTCACTTTGTATCCCAACTGTAGCTCCCTCCTTCATATCCTCCTGTTCCCATGCTCCCTCCCTCTTCCTCCCATATCCTTCTTCCCTAGTCCACTGATAAAGGAATCAAGAGCAGGGGCTCTTGATTCTCTTTATGCATGGTCTTTGGTTGATGTGTAAGTCTCTTCAGTCCGTTTGTGCCTAGCATTTTGGTTTTGTTGGTCTCCTTGTGTGGCTCCAGCTCCTTTCTCTCCCATTTTCCATAAGACTCTCTGCAATCTACCCAGAGTGTGGCTGTGAGTCTCTGCATCTGCTTTGATCCCCTGCTTAGTGGAATCCAGAACTCAGTATTATAAGTTGTATATAGTTCATTTTATAGGGTTGAGGCCTCATGAGATTTCCCCTGTTGCTCGCTCTTTGATCACCTCTCTGTAGTTGGGTAGCCTTACTATACTACAGAGGAAGAGAAACCAGGCAGTCCTGGTGAGACCTGATTGGCTAGTTTCAGATAGTAGGAGAGGAGAACTTCCTATATCAGTAGACTAGGAGAGAAGGATGGGGGAGAAAAAGGAGGGAGGTGGGTCTGGGAGGAGATGAGGAAGGGGGCTACAAAAGGATACAAAGTGAATAAATTGTAAAATAATTACAATAAATAAATAATAAAAATAAATACCTCCTAGAGATTAAATATATATATACTTTATATTGTTCTATATAAAAAAAGTTACAGTAATATAGTGGAAATGTATTTGAACTAGTTTGTCTGCTTGTAAACCATTACTCTGTTATGCATTTACAATTTTATTACTTTTCTTGTAAAGACTTCAAGAATATTGACATAGGTCTGGCTTGAACACTATCCCTATGGTTTTAATTAATCACTTACTTTTCTGAAACTTAATCTCTTGCATTAAATAACAAAAGACCTATGGTAACGACAATATCTCCATCTTTTTTTTTTTTAATTTTTATTTTTATCAGTTACATTTTATTAATTCTGTATCCCAGCCGTGCCCCGAACCCTCGTTCCCTCCCAGTCCCTCCCTCCCTCCCTCATCACCACTGTGCCCCTTTCTAAGTCCACTGATAGGGGGGACCTCCCCCCATTCATCTGATCCTGTTTTATCAGGTATCTTCATTGAGTTCCTGTTAGAAATAGTCCTTGTTCCCCTCACTTTGGGAAACCAATTGGTTACTGAGCTACCACAGGCTACATCTGAGCGGAAGTTCTAGGTTATATCCATACATGGTCCTTGGTTGAATGTCAGTTTCAGAAAAGACCCTGTGCCCAGATATATTTGGTCTTTGTGGAGCTCCTATCCTTTCCCCATCAGACTAACTCCCCTTCTTTCTTATGATTCCCTGTACTCTGCCAAAGGTTTGGTCATGAGTCTTTGCTTTGAAAACACTGCTAGTTAGAGGCTTTCAGATGCGCTCAGTAGACCCCTGTCATGCGTTCAATGCACGTCCCATCTGTCTTTCTAAATGAGGATTGATCCTCTTACCCCATGTCTGCTCTCTTGATTATCTTTTTTAGGTGTATAGATTTCATTATGTTTATCATATCTTATAGGTCTATATAAGTGAGTATATACCGTGTTTGTCTTTCTCCTTCTGGGATATTTCGCTCAGAATGATGTTTTCTAAATCCCACCATTTGCCTGCAAATTTCATGATTTCCTCCTTTTTGATTGCTGAGTAGTATTCCATTGTGTAGAAATACCATAATTCCTTCTTTTTATAAAAGCTATCATCTGATTTTTTTGTTTGTTTGTTTGTTTCTAGTTTTTATTCTATTTTAACAGTGCAGTGTCCTTGCTGGGCCTATATGATGTGGAGTCTTATTACCTGGATGCAAAATCTAGCCTTGGACCATCCTAGTTGACTGTTCTTAGATTATTTATGAGAGTTCTCTTTATTTCCTTATCTATAAAATGTATATATTCATTGTGAGAACTAAATGAGCTATTGTCTCCACAGCCTAGGTAAATGAGAACATGCAGAAAACACTATGATTATTATCTTCTGATTTGTGGGCTTCATTCCTTATGGAATGAAATTTAAAAACAAAAAATCTAAGTATATGTTGTAAGAGTTGCCAATGTTTAATAAAGTCTCAGAGGTTTTGCAGCTTAAAGAATTGGATCCAAAATAATGGAATTATGCTAAATATTACAAAAGCAATTATCTATGTTTCACCTTTTATAAAGAGAATTATGTCTAGTAGCACATGACCACTTGGGTTTTGTTTTGTTGTGTTATCTTTTGCCTCAGCTCTATTTGAATTGCAGATTCAGAGACATTATGCTCTTTTTCTCTTTTCCCAGCTTGTTTTTCTTTTCATGGATCTACACCCAGTAATTGGAGGTGGAAAAAGACATAGGTGTCCAATCTAAAGTAATGCCAGAAAAAACTAAGACTCCATAGTCACATAATAAATAGTAGGTTATCTTTTCTTCTTTCTGGAATTGCTGTTTAACCATCAAAAGCTAGGCATTTCTATTTTGAGCTTCCTGTGTGACAATATGCCTAGATGTAGTTTCTCATAACTATTTTTATTACATTTTCTGAAAATAGCACACTTTTTATATGGTGTCCCTTGATACTGTTAAATATTGTCATAATGCAGTAGAATAATTTAGTCTCAAGGTTTAATTGACTGCTTCAAACTTCAGACTGCTGCCTTAATCACTCATATATTTTTGTTTGGCTAAATCAACCAACATCATGAAAGGATCATTCAAATGTGGATTTGATCATTCTAAACACATATATTAAAAAGCCCATTTCCTATACAAAATAAATCACTTCATTCTGTATCGGTCCAATGAATTCACAGCACCGAATAAAAGGGACTTTTAAAGTACATTGTGAAAGTGGTTGAAAATTACCAGTTCAGGAAAGATCAGTAAAAAGAACCAATACTTGCTAAGAGAAGAATATTATTGATGGTACAATAATATAAGAGGAAAAAGAGGTGTGCTTTAACTTGCGTGCTAAATTTAGACAAGTGTTCATTGATTAAGAAACAGACTTTCCTTTTTCCTTCCCCGCCCTACGCACCCACTATCTCTGCAGCGCTGGTGGCCAACAAGCCAGAACAAGCCAAATCCCTGTGTTGCTAGGCGGGGCGCCAGGTATGCTCAGCCCAGGCGAACACCTGAGCGCCTCTTCCTCTGCTGCCTCTTCCTCTTGGGCACAAAGCTCCCTCAGGAATGCGTGGCTCACAGGACTTCTTGCCCCAGGGGTCAGGAGGCCATCCATCCTGGGCCACCTGAGCCCACTGTACTTAGGATGCATTGCTCTCCCAGGCTCCTGCTGGCTGCTTTCACACCTCAGGTTTGCGCATCCTGGGGAGGTATTATAAGTCAGTTGCCTCTGCCTTTTCCCCTATAGGCATAGCCCTGCTGCAAAAATGAAGCTTGTGTTTGTCTGAAAAATTCACAAGTGAACATAAATAATTAATATATGAAAATTTTATGTGTATTAAAGATTATAAAACTAAAGAATTTTTCAAATGCATTCTACATTTTAAAAATTAAAATGGCTATGTAAACTTAATACATTCATATGAATATTTGTAATTCTTAAATTTCTTGATATTAGAGTGGTCTAGAGTGATTCTTTCAAATCTTCTGTGGCAGAGGTTCTAAATTGTGAAAATAAAAGACACAATAGGAATTTTTATTCAAGAGTAATCCACACATGGCTTTATAACATGTCCAAAATTCTTGTTAAAAATGAAATTCATAGAGCATTGTAGATTTCCTTTCATTTTCTCTTTACTGTCAGTATTTTGAGTTTGCACTGAGTGCATGGAAAAATTGGTTCTGAGGGTGCTTTGCATAGAAGTAGTCTTGCACTAAATATCTCTTTAAATAACCCACTTTTAATATGGTCATCTTGTTTTCAACGACTTTTAATCATAATATTATAAGAAATTAATTAAACCTATGAAATAATTTAAAAGTTATCACAATTATTTTTCAGAAAGTGTTTTGTAAAGCTAAATAACTCTATCAATAAAATGTAAATCCTAAAACTGTACACTCCTGTAAAACTTTAATCATAAAAGTAGGTTTAGATACGGCTTTTAAAATTTTCCAGTAGCACAAACAAATTTAGCTGCTCATCACTTGCTGGTACTGAGGGCTTGCCATATTTAAATGTGTGACCTGTTTTAAGTATTTGGGTCAAATAAAAGGGAGGTACCAATTTTTAAACTGGCATAAACAGGCAGTGTTGGGTACAATACAAAACTGAAAGTTTCTAAGACCAGGGACAGGACACTAAGGCTTTGGTTATGATTATGTGACCACTCAAGTGTTCAGCCCCTGGATTGGTGTCTAGTAAGAAAAGGCCACAACAGCTGACTGTTAATAAGGTTATAGAAGCAAGATTTCCATTTATGCCTATATAGTAACAAGTAGCTCTATGGCCTTGGACTGCTACTTAAATTTTCTCCCCATCAGTTCCCATCTGTACAATAGGCCCAAGAAAAATAGCTATGCAATAAGATTGTCAGGTTAAGAAAATGCATTAATAGCATGCATGTGATTAGCAAGGAACATATAGCAGACACTCAGGTCAGACATTTTTAGTATTGTTTTGTTAAACTCGTTATACTTAATCCCTATGTTCTCATATGGACTAATGTTAAAGTTGAATGGTAATTGAGGGAAATGATTGAATGTCTAGTAGTTTGTAATTTATAAATACTCAATATTATTAACCACATCCTCTTTTTGCCTTTATAAAACATTCCTGTACGCTATGTCAGATGTAAGAAGTTGTCTAATTTTGCATAGTATTCTACCATGTATTTAAAAGAAAACATTTTTATCATTCATAAACTTATTCAATTTACTGTTCACTACTAGGCATTGGCAAGAATATGGTCAAGATTAGTAAATGACAAAATGCTTTACACTCATAAGAGAAATGTGAGTCTCTATTCAACAACATAGAGTTCAACTTTAAGCTACAGTATTGCAAATTATGAATATTAATACTATCAGTAGTTAATAATAGTATTAATAGTTAAAGATTTAAAACATGTAGACTGAAGTATTTTTACAGATGTCAGTTAAAAGCATGGATTATTTAGGTACCATGTCTGTGTTTTTCATAATGAAATTTCAAGGCCCATATTTTTGCACTGTTACATATATGTAATAGGCAAAATCCTACCATTATACCAACTTGATATGCCGAGATTGGTTATACTCATTTTTATAAAATTAACAATCCCCATCCCGAAAGGCAAAGAAGAAAGACACCAGAAGAAGCAAACAGGAAACAAGCTAGGAACCTGCCACAGAGGGCCTCTGAAAGTCTCTGCCCTGCAGACTATCGATGCAGGCACTGAGATTTATGGCCAACTTTTGGGCAGAGTCCATGGAATCTTATGTAAAAAGTGGGAAATAGTAAGATCTGGAGAGGACAGGAACTCCACAGAACCAGAAATTTGAACACAGGGGTCTTCTCAGAGACTCATACTCCAAAAAAGTTCCATGCATGTAGATAACCTAGAACCCCTGCACAGATATAGCCCATGGCAGTTTAGTGTCCAAGTGGGTTACATAGTAATGGGAAGAGTTACTGCCTCTGACATAAACTGATTGGCCTGCTCTTTGATCACCTCCCCCTGAGGTGGGAGCAGCCTTACCAGGCCACAGAAGATGACAATGCAGCCACTCCTGATGAGATCTGATAGACTAAGATCAGAAGGAAGGAGAGGAGGACCTGCCCTATCAGTGGACTTGGGGAGGGGCATGCGTGAAGAAGAGGGTGGAAAGTTGGGATCAGGAAGGGAGGAGGGAGGGGCTTATGGGGGATGCAAAGTGAATGAATTAATTAAAAAAAAAGAAAAAAATTCCTATACTTTCTTTACCTTAGCAAGTAACTCAATCTTTTCTCAGAGAATCCTAGTAAAATTCAGGAACTTACCAGGTTTACTCTTAATTTTTAAAGATTATTGGCTCTCCATTTTCTCCAAGAATAGTAATTTAGTTTTACAGTATTAAGCCCTATTTCTAACTCATTGTTCAGAGATACATATTGTTTGTTTTTTTGAGTTGGAGCCCTATGCAGGTGGGTCTTTGCTAAGATGATCCATTATTTGCATTTCTCTTAGGTTGAAATGCCCAATTTGTGTCCGTAGTTCAAGAATTTTTGTGTCCTTGTCACCACTTGCTTGAAAGACTGCTACTTTTGTTCACCTAACTTCAATTACCAGCCAGGGTGCCCATGCATGTTAGTGGCTTATGACAAGGGGACTGTTAAAAGATTACAGCCTTAAACAATCTCCCTGTAGGTCTGACCTTTTGTCTGGCAGTATTGATCAACAGCTCTAGCATCCTTCTCTACTCTAGAATCTACACATTTTAAAGTGACATATTCCTTTTGTCAGATGAATTGGAATGTTTATGTGTAATAATACACTCTCAACACAGCACCCATATCTCCCATACCAACAGCTTTCTTGAGTTCTCCATCTTTATCTTGCCTTGATGACAGAGTTGGTAAAAACTTTAATCAGTGTTAAACTATACCTGCTGTTAGGCTTCACTTACACCAACATTATTTATGTTAGTGGCACAAAGAATTAATTTTGTAACTCATAAGATACGAATTTCTAAATAACTGTAAAGTTGTGCGGAAGGGAGTAACCAGGAACTCATGTACCTAATAAAGCTGGAAATAAAGACCATGAATCTAATCACAAAAAAAATACTGTGTGTACAAATAGTCCTCGTTAAACTAAATGTGTGACAAAATCAGCCCAAAAATCATGAATCTGAGAAAATAACTGGTGGGAATTGGGGTATGGGTTGATTTGGACAGAAAAGTTATGAAGGAGGGTAGAAAAAAAAAGAGTAATCAGAAGACAATATATACAACTATGAATTTATCTGAGAACAAATTGATCAATAAATTTATGTGTATATGTGTGTGTTTGGAACCATAGGTACTTCATTAATGTTATAATTTCTCCATATTACTCAGGGTTCTGATGTATAGGATGAAATGAATAATTTTTATTCTTCATGCATTTGTAAGGGGGTAAAATGTAGTAAAGGACTGAGATTATAGTATGGCATTAATAAATGTCTTATTTCATAGAGTTACTATAAGAAATATTCCTCCTTACTTAGCAGATCATCAGTTATTTCCTTTCTTATTACAATATTATCTTTTACTAATTATCCTTTAGAGTTTACCTTTTATAGTATAATTTATGAACTATTTCACCCTAAACCCTCTTGGCTCTGTTTTATACATAACTATTGAGGCATAGTTTTGCACAATTAATGACTTCTATCTCAAGAAAAAAATTCAAGTTAAAGTGAGAAATGAATGCTTTCTGTTTTCCAGGCAGAAATTTCTTCAGAAGTGGATCAAGAAACACTGAGCACAGGGGAAAAAAAGCCTTCAGCTTTGTCTAGAGCTGGCCTAGAATCCACCCTTAACATTATCTCACCTCTCCCTCTCCCTCTCCCTCTCCCTCTCAGAATTCTCCTAAATTGGCATACAGGTACTCTTGAAATTGTTCTTAATTTGCTGCATATCTTCTGTAGTCCATTCTCAGTTGAAAAGACAACATGTAGCACACGTTTTAGTACACAACACATATATTATCCCTCAAATTAAATGAATATGCCTCTTATCTGTTCAATAAAGTTATGTGGAGATACTGAGGTTTGCTCAAATGAATGTTATAATTTGTCTCCATTTTTAAAAACACTTATACATATAAAATAAATTGGGATGACTGAAAGAAAACTCCCATGTGGAAACACCTGCAGAGGTGTTCTATTTCTATTGTACTCCCTCCTCCAGTCCATCTAGGTTATTGGAAGTAACTTCCTCTGGCGGTTTCCATATTTAGAGTGGCTATGCCTGGGGTGGTTGAAAGGAGAGAGATGAGTGGCATGCTGGTTACCTCAAAAAGTGAAGTTGTTAAGCTTAATCTATTCTTTCTACTTCTTTACTCAATAAAATCACAAACTTCTAATCTCTTCATAGATAAACATTTAAAGTATTGATTGTTCTTGGAGAGTGTGCTCATGCATACATGCAAGCTCAAATGTCTGTGTGGGTGCGTTTTCCTGAGTTTAAGAGCAGGGCAATGTCAGTGACTATATCATTCCTTGTTAATAATCTTGACGAACATCTGATTTTTTTTCAGAGATATATAGAATACTGGCAATTCTAAGCACTTGAGTCCTCATTCTGAAAGTAATAGTATTTTTACTGGAATGGAAAATTGTAAATTGTGAGATGTCTCCCACATTTTAGCTCTCTGTAACTCTGTCAGTTTTCTGTCTTGTTCAAACTTTCCCTGTTCATTTGTTCTTTTATTGTTCTGCAAATGCCTTAGTAATTTTAATGGGAAAGATGACAGTGCAGAAGAACTACAGGTTAAACAGAGGAGAATTTTATTATTTCTAGTTATTGAATCAATTGAACCATTTTTAGTGACCACTAAATTCCTGGAGTCTGTTCCAAATAATCATCATAGATGGTCCAAAATGGCCATTGCCATTTTTATTTATTCATTTTGAGATGTAATTAGAATTGCTGGATACTAAGGGAATGTGAATAAGTCCCAAGATCCATCCAATCAGTAGGGTTCAAAGTTGAAAGAAATAAAATACTTTTTTATTAACATAAGCTTTTTTATTAACATTGCAGTTTTAATATTTTGTAGAAGACATCCTAGTGGAGAAGCTGAGGGAATAAACGGCCTTGTCTGGGCGTTCCCCATCGGGAGGCGAGAGAGACATGGCCTTTAATGGAGTCCCAGAAAAAGGCGAGCCTCTAGAGAGATAGGTCTGGTCTGGTCCAATATTTCGTCAGATTTGGGCCAGGGACTGGGGCACAGTGCCCCGTGGCACGGCCAGGAGAACACGATTTTGCCTAGCTAGGGCATTCTGCAAGAGCAGGTAGAGAGACACCACACGTAGAAAGCTCTCCCAGGGGAAACTGAGGCCCTAATAGAGATGGGGTCTAGCAATAGGGATTAACCATAGTCAGAGCAGTGGGGAGGTGCCGGATTCTCAAGGGTCACTCTCCCCTTGCCCAGAGAAACGTTTATACTGACCAAAAGGGAAACTGACCAATCCAGTCGGTGTTGGATGCCTCCCCAGCAATGTGGTAGCAAGAAAGTGGAGATCTCGGGAGGATTTGGAGAAAAATAGGTCTCCAGAAGCCCCGGCAGGTGCCGGCATTACCCGCTCAGTGTACTCACTGAAGGGGACCTATCCCGGCCAACACATCAATGTTAGGAAACGTAGGAATGTTGGGAAAAGTGTGCCTGTGGGCCTGTGGAGGTTACACGCGGGTTCACAAATCACACCACGAGATCGGTTCCACCTGGGAGATTTATTAGGGGAAGAGGGAAAGGGAAAGGGGGGGCGCCACAGAGAGAGAGAGTTAAAGTAAGGGAGTAAGAGAGAGAGAGAGAGGACAAGAGAGGGACCATGTGTCAGGGTGGGCCCTTTAAGTCAGAAGGTAACCATGCCCTTCAGGTGTGGTCACCTGGCTGGCTGACGACACATGACAGGTTGCTAGGCAACCCAGAAGCAGCAATACTAACAGGAATCTGACAAGGAAGAATGGAATCACCCCCCAAAAATGAAGTCTAAAGAGGTCTACATTCCCTATTCCCTACTAACCTTCTTTTTTCCTACCTAGGGGCTTGAAGGGAGGTAGAAATCCCAAGTAAAATAAGTTTAAAAAATTAAAACCTACAATCTTGTCTCTTTGATATTTATTTACATTACTCTTGACTGATCATCTATTTAGAAAACATTTGCATAGCTATTGGGGTTTAATAAATGGAGAAAAATTTATTAGAAATGTCTAAATTCTTTTTAATTAATTAACTAATTAATTACCTTACAGCCTGGTTTAGCCTCATCCCTCCTCCCCTCACAGTCTCTCCCTTCCTATATCTCCCCTGAACCTCTCTCTTTTTCCTCAGAAAAGGGGAGTTCCCCTTTCCATACTTCCCAGATCAAGTAAAATCAGAACTGAGTGAGTCCTTTTCTCCTGTGGCCTGGCAAGGCATTCCCTCCAGGGGGAAGTAATTGAAAAGCTGTCAAGAAAGTCTGTGTCAGATAGAACCCCCTCTCTTCAGATAGAACCCCCAGAAGATTCACATAAAGCCTGAGAAACACATCAGTTATATCTTTGTAGGGGACGTAAGTCCAGTCCACACAAGGTCTTTGGTTGGTGCTTCAGTCTAAGCAATCTTCTCTTGGCCTGGTTAGTTGGCACTCTTGGTCTTCTTGCAAAGCTCCTGTCACCTTTAGGTCCTTCTCTCCTTCTCCCCACTTTTCCATAAGGCTTCCTACCCTTTTTCCAATGTTTAGTTGTGAATCTCAGCATCTCTTTTGAGGTGCTGCTGGATAGAGCCTCTCAGAGAACAACTCTGCCTGACTCTTGTCTACAAGAATAGCAGAGTATGCATAATAGTGTCAAGGATTGGTTCTCTCCCATGGGGTTGGTCTTGGCTTGGACCAAGCATTGGCTGGAACTTCACTCCATCTCTGTTATATATTTTCTATGATTATACCTGCACATCATGTAGGCAGGGTGGATTTTGAGTCAAAGTTTTTGTGGCAGGTTTGACGTTATGGCCATATCATCCTGAACACCCCCGATCTTGTTTTCACTAAATTCTAAACTTAACCAAAATTAGGCTACTTTCCTCTAGGAAACAAAAAGAAACAGTTCAGTGTGGAATATTACCATAGTGAAATTTTATAAGGCTACTGTATTTTACGGTTGCTATATTTTGAAAAGCAAAACAATTTACATGTGCATAATGACCAAAGTTAATGCAAAACTATATAATCAGTAAGAATTTAAATATTTCTTTGATGGCTTCTTAAATATTGGAATGAAAAAAATCCTTTCTCACTAACCTATTTTCTTTTTGTTTTGTTTTTATACAATATGATTATTCAATTATTTGGCTCAGTTTTCAAAACAGCCCAATGAAATAATGTTCATAGACCAAGAGTATTAATTCAATGACATATGAGTTCAGTGTGAAGGAGGCTCTAGGTTCAATCCCCAGAAAACACACACAGACATACACAAATATAATCTATTCTTAAACTTTCAGAGTAGGAGCTAAAATATAAATATTAAAATATATATGTAAAAGATGTTTTCATTTTGGGAAAATGTTTCATTCACATATGTATCTTAAAATATTTTTAATATTGACATAATTACTAAACTTAAAGTTTTTTGCATAAAAACTCAACAATATTTTTATTTTTTAATATTTAAAATCATGTATTTATTATTATTATTATTATTATTGTTAATTACAATTTATTCACTTTGTGTCTCAGCTGTGCCACCTCCCTCATCTCCTCCCAGTCTCATCCTCCCTTTGTCCAATGCCTTGTCCCTTTTCTAGTACACTGATTAGGAAGGTCCTCCTCCCCTACTATCTGACATTTCAAGCCAATTTTAATTAAAATGTTTTATTTGAATGGGTATTTGTTGATAATAATTAATCTGTACATCAGTCACTATTAAATAATAGGTTGTATACACTATTTTTCTTTTTCAGAACTTTTACAGAGAATTTCAATCTATTAATTTATGAAATTGAATAGTCTTACATATTTCAGGATATGAAAATGAGATAATCAATAAATAGGAATAAGAATAGGAGTAGGAATGAGACAAAAGTGGTAATATGTAAAATAACTAAAAAGTAAAAAGAGGAAAGAAAATAAGACAAAGATGTTTTGTGGGATTCTTAACAGTTGGAAGTGGTATTTCTCTGACTTTTTTTAATTGTGATGTTCTTTTATTTAATTTTAATTATTTTTTCTTCGCAATATATTCAATATCCTGATTGAAGCGCCCTCCCTCAACTCCCCCAGTTCCACCTTCCCTCCCTCTTCTTCCCCATCCTCTTCCCATAGTGGACTGAAAGGGAGAGTTTTCTATTAATGTTGTCTGCACAAAGATTGTTAAGTCTCATCAGGAATGCTTGGATTCTCTTTCTTCGTGGCCTGGCAAGGCTGTATCATACGGGGCAAGTGATCAAAGCACAGTCAAGTGCGTTCATGGTAGAAGCAGATCCTGCTCCCCTCAATCAGAGATCTACATGGAGACTGAACTGCAAATCGGCCACATCTGAGCAGGTGATCTAGGTGTTCTCCATGCATGGTCCTCAATTGGTGCATCAGTCTCTGCTGGACCCCCTGGGCTCAAATCTTTCAGCTTTGTTTGCCACCTTGTGGGACCCATGTCCCCTCCATATCCCTCTATTCCCACCCCTCTCTTCCTTCACTCTGCCCGAAGATTGGCAGTGAGTTTCAGCCACCCCTTGTTGGGTAAATCTTGTCAGAGGATCCTCTATAGTAGGCTCCCATCCTGTTTCCTCTCTTCTATTATTTCTGCTGTGTATACTATTTTCCATTCTGAATGAGATTTCAGCATTCTCCCTAGGGTCCTCCTTAGTGTTTCCCAGAATAGCTAAAACAATCCTCTACAATAAAAGATCTGGAGGAATCTCCATCCCTGATATCAAGCTGTACTATAGAGCAACAATAAAAATTAAAAAAATAAAAACCTGCATGGTACTGGCATCGGAACAGACTGATGGATCAATGGAAATGAATAAAAGACCCTGAAATAAAACACACATGTATGGACAACTGAATTTTGACAAAGTTTCTCTGACACTTTTGGCTGCTCTTGAGACTCTACTGAGTTACCTTGCCCAGCCTCAATAAGAGGACTTGTGCCTTATTTAATTGTATTTTGTTTTGTCCTGTTTCACCACCTTCTCTTAGAAGCTTGCTGTTTTCTAAAGAGGAAATAAATGGGAGTATATATAGAAGAAAGAGGAGATAGGAAGGCTGGGAGAAACTGAGGGAAGAGAAACTAGTTGAGATTATTTTTATGAGAAAAGAATATTTTTCAAAAAAATGCACAGAGAATAAATGTCATTATGAAATATTCTGAACGTGCCCTTGATTTTCATTCATCACTCCTTCATTTTAAATCATCCAGGTCAATGAACATGAAGCAATCAGTCTAGATCCTCTTTGAGAAGAGATTATTGGCATCAGCAGAGCCATAAAAGTATCAATCTCTTGCTTTCAGGGGAACAGAGTTTGAATCAAATCAGTCTCTCACAGGGCACTTCAGCACACAGCAAAGCTTGATTAGAATGAAAATTGTTAGAAGGAAAGAGGAAGAAAGAGAGAGAAAGATTTAAAAAAAGAAGAAATATGACTACTGAATTTTTGTGCACATAACAAAAATAATCAAGTTGTTTTTTCTTATTTTTGTGTGCCATAATTTTATCTAGAAGTATAAAATTGGTAATCATCATAACTTTATCTAGCAGATTTTTTTTTCTTTTTCTCTTATGAATAAAGTTACGATAGAATCAGGTCTACTGATTCTTCTAGGCCATTATCAAACATGTATCCACAATTTAAAAACTCAAAAGCTAAAATCAAAAGCTGTGCTTTAGTACTGACCTTAACATTGCTTAAATTTTCAAAACTTCATTTATGCCACCAATATATGTAATTCATCCTTTAGTATTTAATTTCTTACCATTTAATTCATTTGGATATCATTAAAAAAAACACTTGATAGTATGCTCCCCAATTGAATATCCTTTATTGTCCCTATTGCTTTAGAGAGCAAAATTAAATGTTTGTTTCCCTTAATAATAATACTTATATTGATATTCTCTGTACCACTTAAAAACTCTTATATTTATATAACTATACTAAGAAGATAAAGTTTTTATTCTTTTGAAAATCTGTTCTATTTTTATGTGTATGGAAATTTTGCTTATATGTATATTTGCTCATCATGTCCATGCCTGCTACATATGGAGCACTGAAGGCAGTATTAGATTCCTTGGAATTGGGATTAAAAAAGATTTTTAGTTGTCAAATGGTTCCTGGAAATATAATATGTTCTTTCTGGTAGTACAGCCATTGAGCTTTCTCTTCAGCCCTGCAAATTAGAATCTTTTCTGCGCTTAAACAATTTATATTTTTAATGTATTCAAGGAAGTTCAATATTTGATCATTAACATACACACATATACACGCAAACACACATAGAGAAGAAGAAGAAGAAGAAGAAGAAGAAGAAGAAGAAGAAGAAGAAGAAGAAGAAGAAATAAGCTGTATCTCAAGATAAGAATAACTTTAGAAGTACTTTAAACATATTAATATGAGTTTAAATGATGCCCTAAAAAGTTACAAGTAAATTTTACATAGTGTTTTTTCTGGAACATTTTTTTTAAAATAAAATAATCTTTAAATGTCACAGTGAACAGTGCAAAACACACTTACTCTTCTTCAAATTTTTAAGAACACTCAATGTACAAATAGCCTTAGCTAATATTTCAATGGCACTATTTACCAACTGTATTTGTGGGTGGTACTTTTCCCCTAAAACTAAGAGTTAGTATAGGTTAGCATCACTTACAGAGAAAAAAAAATTACTGTTCACTTGAAAATGTATCTTGAGAATGTGGAAACAAATTTTAAATGATGAAACAGTCAGTTAATTAAGATAAGTTGAAATAAAACTAAAACTAAAACTAAAAATATAGAATCATAAAAGAAGTAATGCAAAGACATATTACATAATTGGATACAAAATTGATTAATTTCATTATGACCACAAAAACTAATACTTTGATGGTGTCTTTGTTTTCTACCATGAGCAGGTTTTTGCCCACATACTTTTAGATAAATGGATAAAGTGACATAAAATTCCTCAATTTTGAATCATAATCAAGAACAAGTACATTTGAACAACGGTACACTCAGTGCATTTAGTGTACACTAAAGGAACATCTATTTGTCCTTATTCACTTAGTTACTTAAGAAATGTTTACTAAACATTGAACAGGATAACTGCTCATTGAAGAAGCTTACTGACTAATGACTGGTAATGATACAGTGGAAGGGGTGTAAGTATGTGAGAACAATTATTCCAATAATAGCAATATTAGTCATTTCATAAAATCTAGTCATCACCCAGATGGTAAACATGGACTTTTAATGAATATAATTAAAGACAATAAGGAAGAAATAAAATATAAGGGATAAGAGACCACTTCAAGGATACTGTGTAAAGATCCAACAGTGATGTGAGAAATGTGACTGCTCTGCACAGTGTGGTGAAAAAAGGATATATATGTTTGGTAGGTTTTATGAAACAGATAGAACTCTAACAATACTGGAGACAAGTGAATTCATGAAAAGACAGAGACCATTTACTTAACACACAATTTATCCTTGGATAAATAAAAATTTAAATATTTTTGACAGGTGAGATAACATGAACTAACTTGAATTTGTATAAAATTTTTATATGAAAACAATTTAGATGCTGATTTTTAAGAGTCTGAGGAAGGAGCATAGGAACTAAAAAGACGAAAATTATATGAGGTTATTGAAATAATTGACATGAAAAGTGACACAAATTAAGTGATTACCCATAAAATTAAAAAGAAGCAGCAAGCTTGTTCTTTGACTTTTTTCTAAGATGTGAAGAAAATTAACTATGATATTTAAAAAATTATTTATTATTATTAATGTTGGTGCAGGTCAAAAGACAACTCTATAGATCGATTGTGATGTAGTTATTGGGTATTTAACTCAGGTCACCAGGCTTGGGCAGTAAGTGCCCACACATGCTCACTGAGCCACCTTTCCAGGTTCAAATTATTTGATATTTTCATATTAAATAATTTCTTTGATAATGTTTTATTTCAGTGTTTTAAGATTTATGCTTATGTACATATATAATAGATGTATATAATCAATCAACAAAGTTTTAAAACATGTTTTATTTTATCATATATATTTACATATACATATATATCTACTATACTATTTGTAGTGACAATCTATAAAAACGTTTCATGTCGTAGCCTCTAATCACAATGTAGTCTACTTCAGTGATTACTTGCAAATTATTTGGCACTGATTTTCTGTTAAAAATGTTAATAAATACACTGTTAGGTAGAGTCTTTCAGAGGCCCTCTGTGGTAGGCTCCTGTCCTGTTGCTTGTTTTCTCCTACTTCCAAAGTCCATTCCATTTGTTTTTCTAAGTGAGGATTGATCATCTTACCTCGGGTCCTCTTTCTTGTTTATCTTCTTTAGGTGTACAGATTTTAGTATGTTTATCTTATCTTATAGGTCGAGTACCCACTTATAAATGAGTATATACCGTGTGGTGTGTGTCTTTCTGCTCCTGGGATACCTCACTCAGGATGATCTTTTTTTAGATCCCACCATTTTCAGCAAATTTCATGATTTCCTTGTTTTTACTTGCTGAGTAGTATTTCATTGGAGGAGCAGCTATGCTGGGCCACAGAGGAGGACATTGTGTTCAGTCCTGAAGATTCCTGATAAGCTAGGGTCAGATGGAAGAGAAGGAGACCCTCCCCTATCAGTGGACTTGGAAAGGGTCAGGGAGGTGATGAGAAAAGGAGGGTTGGGTTGGAAGGAGGAGGGGAGCATGGCTGGGATACAAATTAAATAACTTGTGCTTGATATAAAAAATAAAAATTATAAAAACATAAAAGAAAAAAGAAAAACCATGAAGAATACATAAGTGCAGAGACACTCCTGTTTAAAAAAAAATATTTATAAATTAAACATAGGCAAACTTATTCAAGAAATTTAACTCCTCCATATCAAGGAACATGAAAACAAATCACTATGACAAACAAATGCAATTTAAGTCAACTGGTTATTAATGTAAATTCATTTTGAAGTAACCACAGATGGTGTATTTGAATGGTATCATCCAATAGCATGAACCACAGGGGTGCAGAAACTGATGCCATTTCAGTACATGGCGACTAGTCCAATGAGGAACAAATGGTTGCTAAAGTGAAAGTAGTATTGAGCAGTGGTTTTGAGAAAAGACAAGAATATCATCTTAAACCTTGAAAAACTTGATGTATGATACCATTGATAAGATCTAGATGGTGGAACAGAAAATGGAAAGATTTTTTTTCAATTTAATCATAACAATTTTGAAATAGCTACTTATTCAAGGTGGATATAATTGATGTAATTAGTTTGTATGCCTTTGTTAAGAAGACTTGTTTGTGGAGTTTTGTATAAGATTGAAGAAAATCAATTGAGTTGTAAGTGTGAGAATTAATTATAAAGGACATTTATAAGAGCGAGCAGATCTACAACAAAATTACGCAGGTGACTGAGAGTCATAAGAGAAAAATCTAGTATGGAAGAATATTCTAGAAGCCAAAAGAAAAAGTTGTTTTTTCAGTAAATGGCAAAAACACCCAGTGCTTGAGAGTGGTAATAGAGCAAACAGTAACCTGGGTCTCAATAAGAAGCAATTTAGGTTGAAAGCTGTTGTATGGATGATATAAGCTGCTTTGAAGGTAACTATATGAAGAAAGACATAAAATGATGTAAATACAGAAACTCTAAGAGAACTTTAGCTGTAAATGTAAAAAAATTACAAATTTGGTAATGGTAATTGGGTATGGAGACTTGAGAATCCCTGGGGCTTGCTGCCCAAAGCCAATCTAGATAAATCTATGCTCAGTTGTGATTGGGGAAGACACCACATGTCTACATCTAGATTCTTGCACACACATTCAATACACGAAAACATACAAGTGCTCATAAGCACACACTCATGGACACACACTCACAAACACACACACTCTCTCTCACAAACACACTAACATGTATACCTCCCAAAACAACACACACAGCGTATAATCTAACCCGAAGCAAGTGTTTATGCTTCTGATAAAAAAATCCAAACAAACAACAAAAAACTGTGCCCTTAAGGCTTTCCTAAACAAGGGATTTGATATTTTGGCAATTGATTTGTTAATGTTGGGTAGGTTAATATCCATTATTGCATATGAGAGCTTGCTGGAAGGGCACTGAACACGTTCATTCAGATTACTCACTTTCATCATCATCATCATCATCATTATTTTTATGATGATGTTGATATTGACGATACATTACAATTTATCCATTTTGTTCTCCTGCTGTAGCCCCATCCCTCATCTCCTCCAGTCCCACACTCCCTCTGTCTTACACCCTTTATTCCTCCCCTAGTCCACTGATAGGAGAGGATCTCCTCCCCTACTGTCTGACCATAGCCTATCAGGTCTCATTAGGACTGTTGGCCCACCAAGAAAGATTAGTCACTTTTTATTCTTCTGGCTCTGACAAAATGTAGAAAACCACTGGGTTTGTTTTCTGAAAAAGTAAGATCCCAAATCTATGAAGACCAGCTGCATTACCCATGCACAAAGCAGCAAGCAGGTAAAAAGCCTATTTTCTTATGGAATCACAAAGGAGAATAAATGAAATAACGAATCCATTGCTTAGTATCTTTCAGTACTTAGATCATGGTAAGATAACCTACGGAGCTTCTTAAACCACCCTCTCCTTAATTCATGATTTAGTAGGTCTAAACATAGAACATAAAATGATATTGAGCAATACTGCAGATCTAAAACATCTTCTAGAAACCAAAGTTTTAGTACACTAGAAGTCACATGATAAGAATAAACAATAAATGCAAATTTTCATGTGTCTTGGATGGGGGCAATCCCACACTACTAACATCATGATAGTTCCTTAGTTCACATTGTTCCTGAGAGGAGCTGTCCTCATCACAGTTTGCTGCATTCTTCCTCAATAACTCTTCCTATTTTTTTACATTAACATAACATCTCCATGCCTGTACATCCTTACTCTTGTAAAATAGGAACAGTCTTGAAAAAAAAGTCATTTAAGACAGTTTTCGATGTGAAACAAAAATTTTAAAGTCGTTTTTATCCTTCATTCAGTATTTCCATAGGGGAAAAAAAACTTTCAATCCAAGTATTAAATTTTCAAAAGAAAATGCAAATACAATCCAAGGACAAAAATTTTTAAAAATTTTTAAAAATGCTATGAAGTCAAGATCAGTTTTCAGTTAGTAATTTGCCATGTTATGAAACAAATGGTAATGTGCAACTCTAGTTTCTTAAAGAAGACATTATTTAATGACATTGGTGAACACGTATGTCAGTTTAACTCAGAGCTATAAGAATAAGTATAGGAACAACTGAAACAGAATCATGAGACAATGAATAGAAACTCAGATTGACTGTAAACACAACTGTGGTGTAGATTCCAAACTGACTTATCAAGGTTGTTGGTAAAGAAATGCTATTAGGGTATTAGGCAAAACCTCAAGGATGCAGAATAATGGCGAATGTGATCTTGTATCAAAAATGATATAATAAAAAGTCTTTTTGGCAATAAATGAAGATCATTCTTCAGTTAAAACCAAACTGAATAAGAAAGTACACAGATGGATCTAGAAAAAAGTTCAGAAGTTGTACTAAAGTGTATCTTAGATAACCACCCCTATCAGTAATAGCACAGTTAAATAGAGATTACAAATACTCTACCTATATGTGCAAGAAAATGAACTTCAAAAGATTTTGGTCTCATAGAAAATTTTGTGTTAATTCATAACCCGAGTTTCATGGTGACGTAAGGTTAGGTAACACTGAGTTAAAAGCAAGTTTACCAAAACATAGTTTACTACAATTTTTTGAGGCTTAAGTTGTGATTTTTCAAAGTAGGAAATAGAATTGCTTCATTCTAACAATTTGTTTTTCATTATAGGATCAGTGTTCTTTAAAACTTAATTTTGGAAATGCTGGCCTCTCCCCATCTGTTGCAAAAATTATATATTTAAAATGTTGACTCTAAATATTTTAAATTGTTATCAAGGAAGAATTATTAAAACAAATTTAATTTTTTTTATGTTATTCTCTTTTAAATCCAAGAGAAAAACTGTTAAGTTGAAAGATAGTTTGCTTGAGGACACTTTAAAGACAAATACTTGCAGTATGTTCTTGGATGCCATAGACTTTGAGAGTGGCTATATCTTTTATTTTTACTTTTAATACTTAGATTTCTGTACATAGATTTGAAGCAATAGAAAACTGATCTATAATATTTAATGGGATGAGTTTCGGGAGGAAGCTCAATCTATCATAATGTACAATAAGCCCATGATACCCTTCCATATTAATACAATATGATAGTGATGCTATGAGCATAATTGGTCAATCATTATATGTCAAGAACATGATATTTTCCATGGTGCCTTACTCTGGGGGCTTAACTTAATATGGCTATATTGATTTAAAAAAAAGTAAATCAGTGTTTGCATATGTCATGCACAAAAATCCTTCCATGACTAGATAGTACCTGCAAATGCATTCCTATAGCCTTCTTATACATTTCCTGAAAAACACTTAAAATGGGGTACATTTGCCTGTACCTAAAAATCAACCAAACCCATGGAACCAATTTAACTATAGCTTTAGACATTTAGTCTCTTTAAGACTAGGGAGGGGATTATGGTGGTTTGAATGAGATGTCCTATGCACTCTTTTTGAGGCTCTTTTGGGTAAGCTTAGTTGATGTGACTACACTGGATGAAGTGTATCACTGGGAGCTGTCTTTCAGGTTTTAGAAAACTTGTGAATTTTCAAATTCATTGGTTTTGGTTTGAGATGTGAGCCCTTAGCTGTTCTGCATCATTCGTGGTGCTTGCTGACACATTTCTCTGCCATGATGGTGGTGGAATATTATTTCCCTGTAACCATAAATCCCAAATAAACTTTTCCTTATTAAGTTGCCTTGGTCATGGTGTTTCACCTCAGCAACAGAAAGGGAACTAATACAGTGAGGTGTACATTTGCCTAGAGCTATGATCCAGATCAAAGACATTGTTTCAACTGCAGCTTTAGAGTTAGTTTCTTTATGGCTCTGGCTTCAGATTTTGACATATATCACTTGTCGGTTTAATCAGTGTTTACGTACAAGAAATATAGTCTATATATGTTTAAGATTTCTCTTCTCCATAAAAAGATAGAGTTTTAGCAACTCTGAATATCTTAAATGTCTAGAAGACAAGATGCATTATTAAAGGTTTAATTGGTGGTCACATAAATTAATCTTAAGAAATTTTCACTTTCCATATTTGCTAAGGACTTTCTCAACAAAATTGTTTATATTGTAGAAATCAAAAAACCGTTTTTAAAGTGGCAAACCAAAATGCAAATTCTCTGCATGTAGGGCTTTGTTTTTCTCGATAAATAATTATTGACACTTGGATTCAAATGGCACAGTAGATGGAAAAAAAATGGTGTGGAATATTTTTTAATCTCTTGATCCAGCCTCTCTTCTTAAATATGTATATATTTGAAGACAACTTTGTGAATTATACTTTCATCCATGCATCTGCCTACAACAGTTAAATAAATGGACAATTTGCATTCCATAAACATATAACATAGCTCTACTAACAAGCAGATTGGAATTTCTAGCACCATTCAACCATCTGCGCTATGCAGATACTCTCTCTGCATTATAGAAAGAAACAAGATGATTAAATAACTATAACTATATTTAAGTCATTTACTTATTATGAAATATATATTCACACATATTAATGAAAATTTAATTATTGACTTGAGTCTTTAAAAACTCTTAAAATCTATTGTTCAGCTTCAATGTTTATTTTATACATATTAGTATTTGCCTAGAAATATGTCTGTGTACCATATTTGCCTAGTGTCCATGGAAGCCAAAAGAGGGTTTCAGATATTCTTGAACTGGAGTTATTAGTAAGTTATCGTGTAGATGCTCAGAACTGAACCCAAGTTCTCTAGGAGAATAGCAATTGCTGTTAGCTGCTGAGACACCTCTCCATTGTGTGTGTGTGTGTGTGTGTGTGTGTGTGTGTGTGTGTGTGTGTGACATGTGAGGGTACCCAGGTCAGGAGAAAACATCTGACTCCCCAGGGCTGGAGTTATAGGAAGTTGTGTGTCATACAACATAGGTGCTGTAAACTTGAAATGGAGTTCTCAGGAAAATCAGCAAGGGCTTTTAACCACTGAGCCATTTGTGCAGGCCAATTTGAGTGCTTAAAAGGCTATTAGTAATTCATCTTGGAAAAATATCAAATAAAACTAACTGAAGAAAAATAATATGTTGTGTACCAGAAATTCTGCCACAGCTCTAATAATCACACACATTTGTGAAGAAATGTGAGAAAAAGTAGAAGTGGGCTATGGCAATAGCGTAGTTAATAATTTGCTTAAAGTGAAAGACTGGAGACATTAGAACAAACTCCAAGCTCCCACATAAAAAGCTGAGCGCAACACATGCCTATAAGCACAATACAGATTAGCAAACAGAGGCAGGAGGTGTCTAGTAACTGGTGAGGTTCGGGTTCACTAAAATATCCTGTCTTTTAAAAATAGCATAGTGATGGACTAAGTCAACCAGTATCAAACACTGGTCTCTATAAGCATATACCTATACATTTACACATGTATACATATACATGTGTACATGCCCACATGAACATCTAAACACAAATACACAATGTACTGATATAAAGACACACTTTTCAATTTCATGTACTCTCCTAAAGATTCTACTCCAAGTGCTAGCTCTTGTTGCCTCCACCTTCCTAAACTGTACTGGATTCTCTATTTTCTATTGTTATTTCTTCTGCAATTTACTGATTATCACCAACATAAAAAGATGGACTATGTAGGAGAACTAGAGAAATGGCTCTGTCAGTAAACTGAGTAATGTTTAAGAGTGAACATCTCAGTTTAATTCCGTGACCCATTAATGAATAGATAGAAAATGAATAAAGGTATGGCTATGCACACCTGTCCCAGCACTAAGAAGACAGATATACGGTCCCGAGTGCTTACTCAAGGTTAAGATACCCTGATTGAAAAATTGATGTGAAGAGGAAGCCACTTGTCATCTATATCTGGCCTCCACATGATCAGGATTGCACACATGTATACACATGAGCATGCATATATAGAAAAGCGTTCAGGTAGGAACCTAATACCATTTGCCACATGAAGAAGAAATTTAATTCAGAATATGGCTGCTCTGGCAAAAGATCATAACCAAAGACCTTCTAGGTTTGTGCAATATGGATGAAATACAGACATGCCTGTAATCCCAAGACAGAGGCAAGCATATCTGACTTCATGGCCAGACTGGTATAGAGCAAGTTTCAGGTAAAGACAAGCTTAGGTGAATAGTATTCCATTGTGTAAATATACCACAGTTTCGGTATCCACTCCTCCACTGAGGGACATCTAGGTTGTATCTAGAAGGATATGGAAGAGACAGGAGCCCTACAAGGAAGCCAACAAAGCTAAAAAATCTGAACCTATAGTGTCCTACAAAGACTGGTGTATCAACCAAGGACCATGCATGGAGAAGACATATACTCCTTGCTCATATTGACAGCTCAGTCTGCATGTGGATACCTGAGTAAGGGGAGCAGGGGCTGCCTCTGTCATAAACTTGGTTGCCTGCTCTTCGATCACTTGCCCCTGGCAAGGCAGCCTTACCAGGCCACAGAAGAACAGGATCCTGTTGAGACTTGAATAGCTATGGGCAGATAGCAAAGGAGAACTCCCATTTCAGTGGACTAGGAAAAGGAGATAGGGGGAACAAAGAGAGAGGGTGAGACCAGGAGGAATTGAAGGAAGAAGGGGTTTCAAACAGGATATATAACAAATAAATTGTGAAAAAATAAAATAATATGATATAAAAATAAAAGCTTAGGTCCAGGAGTGGCGATACATGCCTCTAATTACAAACAATGATGGTAAAGATAGTTTGTAGAAAGAAACACCCATGTTTGAAAGTGATGGCTAATTGAGTGGCAGAAAAAGTGATGGATCAGAGATTTGACAGAATAGAATATGATCAACTCTCCAGAGAAGAAAAAGGAAAAGAAGTTAATTAAGGAGCAATACAGAGGGGAGACTAGGCCATTTTACTGGGAGAGTTTACAGAGTGAGACTGAAGGCAGAACAAGCCAGAGAATGAGAAGGAGCCAGAATATTAGAGAAGATTATTGGAGGTAGTTTGATGCCAAGCAGAGCAATTTGGTGGCCAAGAGAAAACGAGATTAATTGGGAGATGAGTTTGAGCCAGAACAGCTGAGTTAATCAAGTCAGCCTAAGTAAGAACAACAAGGGATGAGCTTATTAAGCACTAAATCTCAGAGGCTGATAACGTTCTAGACATAGGTTAGATTGTACAGGGGCTAGAAGGTTTGAGAACTAGGCCTGTAGAAGCAGACCAAGGCAAAAAGCCTCCTAGAAAATTGAACCAGGTGAATAAAAGTTCCTTTTTCAGTCACATAATATTGACACCATGCAGACTTAATAACCATAAATACATGTGTATGTACTTAACACTACATATTTACTTTTGTATAATGCAACCTTATCTCTCCAAGAACTATTCATATGAATTTTAGGTCAGAGTATATAACATATTTTGAGAAAATACAGTGGAAATTTCCTGGCAAAATGTCACCTCTATAATATTAATATATTTTGTTAGGTTACTGTAACCTTTTCTTCTGATAATACATTAATCAATCTAGAAGTAACAGACAAATATTTTCTCTTCTATGTTTTCTTTTCTCTGAGAACTCTCTTTAAATATTCATTATGAAACATAATTAGACTCAGTAAAAACTTGCTTAAAGTACAAAGGCTAACATGGTAAGAGCTGTAACATCATTATTCAATACATTCAATGGAAATAGATATTATAGAACTGTCCAAATATTTTTATCTGTGTAAAGTACAATGTATTTCCAGTTACTACATTGTGCATTAGAAGTAAGCAAATGTCAGCACTCTGAAAAGCTCAAGGCTTGATGGATAATATAATCTTATATATGAATAATTACAATATAGTAGAAAATTGCAAAGATGGAACAAAGGAAGCAACGATTATATGCTAGAAATATATATTTTAAGTTTTCATCTTTGTGATAAACATTGCAATGAACTGATAATAACAACAGAAATATATAGAATCCATACTAGCAGAGGAGGGAAGAAGCAGGCCATAATGTAGTGCTTTATGCTTGGCTTGATGGCTTGAGGTCAAAAGCAACAATAGATATGTTAGAATTTACGTACACTAAATATC
The DNA here is from genome assembly GCA_010120015.1 of Rhombomys opimus. Classification (NCBI taxonomy): domain Eukaryota; kingdom Metazoa; phylum Chordata; class Mammalia; order Rodentia; family Muridae; genus Rhombomys; species Rhombomys opimus. Next base: position 337,067 of record REGO01000588.1, on the reverse strand, counting down.
TTTTATCCCTATCTTCTATAATAAAGCATAGTTTCACGAGTACAATGCTTATCATGATTTCAATCACAATTCCAAATCTCTTTGAAGTTTATGCTTTGTGGTAAGACATGATTTTTGCCATTTGCTCTTGCATTACATAGAGCCTTTGGAGATTTAATATATTACTGAAAAAAACATGATTATCTCATAAATTGGAACTAAATTTTTTCATTAGTATGTTTTTTATTATTTTCAAATATATTTATTTTAATGAAGACCAGTGTTAATTGAATAATCTAACAAAAATTTGTTTTTTTTTCTTTTACACACGTATAGTATTTTAAGACTGAAAGGTGTTTTTGAATCATTTAGCAAATTAGGATGGAAATATAAAATATATTTTCTTCCTACTGACACCAGAGATTATGACCTTTTTTTTTTGCTCTATTTTTTTTATTTTTTATTAATTACAGTTTATTCACATGTATCCCCCAATAAGCCCCTCCCTCATCCCCTCCCAGTTCCACCCTCCCTCCCCCTTCTTTGCACATGCCCCTCCCCAAGTCCACTGATAAGGGAGGTCCTCCTCTCCTTCCCTCTGATCCTAGTCCATCAGATCATATCAGGAGTGGCTGCACTGTCATCTTCTGTGACCTGGTAAGGCTGCTCTCCCCTCAGGGGGAGGTGATCAAAGAACAGGCCTATCAGATTATGTCAGAGGCAGTCCCTCTTCCCATTACTATGTAACCCACTTGGACACTACACTGCCATGGACTACATCAGTGCAGGGGTTCTAGGTTATCTCCATGCATGGTGCTTGGTTGGAGTATGAGTCTCTGGGAAGACCCCTGTGTTCAAATTTTCTGGTTCTGTTGCTCTCCTTGTGGGGTTCCTGTCCTCTCCAGATATTACTATTTCCGACTTCTTACAAAAGATTCCCTGCACTTTGCCCAACAGTTGGCCATAAGTCTCAGTGTCTGCTTTGATAGTCTGCAGGGCAGAGCCTTTCAGAGGCCCTCTGTGGCAGGTTCCTAAGTTGTTTCCTGTTTATGAGCTTTTAAAACATTTTTTTCTTTACATAAAAAAATACCCATTATATGCCTGAGATTTCTGTTGCAGGAGGCTTACAACAAATGTTGGAAGCCAATTGTTTATAACTTTATCCACTGCCAAACACTTCCTTTATATTTCCTTGGTTATATAAAGGACTAGTATAGTTTTAAATTAAGAGTTGCCTTTCTAATCTTGTGTATGTTGCAGTGCAATGTCTTTACACTGGCATATAATGGTGGTACTGTCCTGTGTAACCTGACATGAAATTTCTTAGGAAATAACTCTGCCTTGGAGAATGCTCCTTCAGTATTATAACTAAGAACAAACAAACAAAACTATACTATATGAGTGAGTAAGGTGCACTACTCATTTTCAGACATTAGCACGGCTTCATGAATTGAATCATGGAAATTTTGCTTTATATAACTAGCATAACAAAAAAATTCTTAAAATAAAATAGCTTAAAACAATTCACAGTTAAAGGGAATTAGAGGGATGTACTTATTAGTTTAAGGAAAGGGCAATATCTACAAGAAAAAAGTAATGAATGGTGTTGTTTTTTGGAAGTCATAGCAAGAAGCTACAGTGAGCAAATGACATCAATACTCTAAGATAGGAGTCAACTGCTAAACCTCTATGTGCATCATGGAAAGAAAGAATCATACTAAAAAGACGTTGGAGAAGTGGTTCTCAAACTGTGAATCACAAGACTTGATGTCAAATATCATATATCCTGAATAACAAATATTTAAATTAAAATTTATAACAGTAGCAGAATTATAGTTACAAATTAGTAGGATTGGTTCTATCATTTAAATCATAATTACTAGTTTGGCTTTGGAGATCAGTGGTTCACAGACTATATGCAAAAGGCTCTGTGCTTGGTTGTTATCAATGCAAATAATTTTATAAACTCATATGTGTACATATAAGTATATGGATATTAATTAAGCCTGGAGTTCTGAAAGAATGTATGATTGAGAATTTTGGACAGAAATCATGTATTAGGATAAAAAGTTTGCCTTGCTTATATATTTTGGGGTTATATTTAACTTTTATAGGATGTATGCTCAAATATGTTCATAGCAGCTTTATTTGTAAGAGCCAGAATCTGGAAACAACCTAGATATCCCTTAACGGAGGAATGGGTACAGAAATTGTGGTACATTTACACAATGGAATACTACCAAGCAATTAAGAACAAGGAAGTCATGAAATTTTGCAGGCAAATGGTAAAAACTGGAAAAGATCATCCTGAGTAAGGTAACCCAGAAGCAAAATACACATTTAATATATACTCATTTATAAGTGGATGTTAGCCATATAATATAGGATAAACATAGTGAAATCTATAGTCCTGTGGAACCTAGGAATGTCTTTATACTCTTAATCTACTTTAGAAGAAAAAAATGTGTATGGAATAAGGACATGAAACATAATGACAGATTATAGTACCAGTCAATATTGGCCCATAATTAAAGTTTTATCCTAATAAGCATATCCACATGATCTTACGTATTTTTGGTGCTGTTTAGATGCCTTTGTAATAAAATAAGACAACACAAAAACAGTGTTGTAGAGACATGTGTGAACTCAACAAATGTGGAAACATTCAAAGGAATAAAGTAAACTGTTGATATTGTCTACAACATAACTTGAAATCAGGTAAAAATGGTGAAAAAAACTCCAATCAAAGAAGATGTGCTTCCAAACACAATACTCATGGAAGTAATTTGCTTATTAATTTGGCCTATTTTCTTTTATGAATTGAGTAGTAATTTGGAACTAAGATCAGTACTACTAAGTGTTCAATTATTCTATAATCAGCTGAATTTTTAATGGTTCATTGAACATTAGTGATTTAATTAGTAACGATTTTGATTTGTAGTTATATCATAAAATCTTGATTCAAACACAATAGCATAAAAAAGTACAGCTAGACCTTACAGTTTTTTATTGATATTATTAAAGGAATAATATTTAACAAATAAATATCTTTTCCAATTTTAACAAAGAACATGTAGGTCAAAATAAGATTAATTGTAGAGGAAATTTAATCCAGTAACATGGCTGATCTGGCAATCACATCTAAAGACCTTCTAGGTCTATGTGATCTGGTTGGAATTCAGACACACAGTCATTATACACCTTTATTCCCAAACAATAAAGGTTAAGTTACTTTGTAGAAAGGAGCTCCCATGTTTGATAGGTACCTAATTGAGGATCAGAAAATGTGATGGATCAGAGAAACATTTAACAAAGATAGGATACACCTAACTCTCACAATAACAAACAGGAAAAAGAAGTTACTGAAGAGCAGTACAGTAGAATAGAGAAAAGTAGAGTACAGTAGAGTGACAGCAGAGAACACAAAACTATAGTGTACAGTAGGGAATTCGGTAGAGAAGACAGACAATAGAGAAATGAGTAGAGGAGTACAGTGAAGAGTTCAGTAAGGAAGACAGTACAGTTTAATTGAATTGACGTCTGTCACTTGGCAGTCAGTTGGGAGTCAATGCAATGAGTGCAGTGCAGTGGAGTTGAGTTTTTTTTTTTTTTTGTATATATTTTTTAATGAGTTCACGAAGTTTAGTGCAGGTCAGCATAGGCAGTTGAAGCCAGAAAGGAAGGAGCCAGAACAGTTTGCCAGAGTTAGTTTGAGACCAAGAAGAGCAATTGAAACAAATGCTGAGAGAAACCAGATTGAATCAGTCAGCACAGAGAGGCATTTGAGCCAGAATTTGAGTAAAACCAGGCAGCCAGAGTTCATAAAGAGCTATGAAGGGTGAGCTTATTCAGAAGTAAGCCCTGTAGATGCCAATTGCATCAGACAAATAAAAGTTCTTTTTAAATTTTTTCAAAGCATATCTAAGGTTTACTTAGCATATTAAAATAATTTTATCATTTTTATTGTTTTTGAGTTACATTTTATTAACTTTGTATCCCAGCTGTATCCCTCTCCCTCATTCCCTCCCAATCCCATCCTCCCTCCCTCATCTCCTCCCTGCCCCTTTCAAAGTCCATTGATAGGGGAGGTGCTCCTCCCCTTCCATCTGACCCTAGCTTATCAGGTATCTTCAGGACTGGCTGCAAAGTCCTCCTCTGTGGCCAATCAGGGCTGCTCCTCCTATGGGGAGTGAGGAGGTCAAAGAGCCCGCCATAGAGTTCATGTGAGAAACAGTCCCTTTTCCCCTTACTAGGGTACACACTTGGCTACTGAAAATTAATGATGGAAATCTATGAAAATTTTGCTTTTTAAAAAGTATCTCTAAGGAATGCAAGATGTATATGAGCCCATCAAATTAGTAAACTTCTGGATATTTCCCTGAAATCTGCATTCACGAAAGCATTTTCATTCTGAAGTTTGAGAAGATCTTGCCTCATAGGCTTTATAGTTAAGGTTGTGAATAATTGATCTGGGATAGAATAAAGTCTTGGTTGTAGTATTTTCATAACTTCTTTCAGCCCTTGCAGTGATGACCCAGGAATAAGAATACCTGCACATTAATAGGGACATCTGTGTGAAGAACATCCTTTGTTAAAGAAGTAGACATATAACTGATATCATACAGTATTCCCTATGTATCTAGCAAACTCAACTTTATTTTATTTATAAATCAAGGGAAAATATAGTGCCATTCAAAATGAAATGTTTATTTGTGAATATATGTTTGAAATGTATGTTGTTCTATACATCAGACATATGTCTCATATATTTACACATATATGTACATATATGCAGAAAAGCACATTACATATTTACACACTCACATATAATTTATATATATGTATATGTAGGTATATATATATATCTAAGCTATTTCATGATTTTTCACAAGAATTCATAGATATAGTTTAGAAATTACTGTGTAATCCAAGCAAGAAAAATGTATTGGAAAGGACATGTTAAAATATTTAAAACATGGTCTACTCTAGTACGGGAGGTGTGCCTGTTTTCATGGGTAAAGATTTTTGCCAAAAGTTGCAAGTATGTGCTAAGTATCATCTTCTTCCATGAAACATTTTTTCCTAAAAACATATTCTAACTGTGCAACTAAATTTTATATTTCCATTTCCACAGGGTATAGGCTGTCTTGACAATCTATATTGGTGTTTACAAAGTAAAATAGATTAAAGTATTAGTGCTAATTGTTTTTTATATTTGCTGGAAGCCATTTGCACTTCCATACTTAGTACAAAACTCTTTCTAGAACTTCTGTTTTTCTCATTTCTTTCATGAAGGTCATCTAGCTGTATTTTGTTATCTGTATGATCAATGTAAACTTCTATATTAAAGCCCTATAGTAGTGTGTTCTTTATAGGTCATGCTTAAGAAGTTAAATGGTTTTCAAAGAAAGTTCATGCTTATTTTGAAGATTATTTTTGTGATTTCTTTTTTTTGAGTTTTTATTATCATTTATTACATTTTATTCAATTTGCATCCCGGCTATACCTCTTCCCTCATATTTTCCAATCCTATCCTCCCTCTCACTTCTCCCCCTCTGCCCCTCTTTTACTCAATTGATAAGGGAGGTCCTCATCCACTTCTATTTGACCTTAGCCTATCAAGTCTCCTCAGGACTGGTTCCATTTCTTCCTCTGTGGCCTGGCAAGGCTGCAACACCCAAGGGAGTTGATCAGAGAACCTGTCACTGAGTTCATGCAAGAGAAAGTCTCTGCTCCCCTTACTATGGACCTCACTTGGAGACTGAGTCTATAGACTACAAATTAGCTGAGTTCTTCTTATGATGTCTATCCTGTTTATCTTTCTGAAAGAGGATTGAGCATCTTCCCTAGGACCAGGACCGTCCTTGTTGCTTAGCTTCTTTTGGAGTATATATTTTAGTATGTTTATCATATATGATGTGACTATTATCCAATTATGAGTGAGTATATACCATGTGTGTCTTTCTGCTTCTGGGTTACCTCACTCAAGAAGATCTTTTCTAGTTCTCACCATTTATCAGCAAATTTCATGATTTCCTTGTTTTTAATAGCTGAGTAGTATTTCATTGTGTAAACATACCACAATTTCGGTATCCATTCCTCAGTTGAGGGGCATCTAGGTTGTTTTCAGCTTCTGGTTATTACAAACAGAGCTACTAAACACATGGTTGAGCAAATGTCCACCTTGCATACTGAGCATCTTTTGGATATATATGCCTAAGAGTGGAGTAGCTGGATATTGAGGTAGAACTATTCTTAATTTGTTGAGAAAGCACCAGATTGATTTGCAAAGTGGTTGTATATTTTACACTTTTAATAGAAATGGAGGAGGGTTCCCCTTTCTCCATATCTTCTCCAGCATGTGTTGTTACTTGAGATTCTGATCTTAACCATTCTGATGGGTATAAGGTGAAATCTCAGGGTTGTTTTGATTTTCATTTCCCTGATGACTAAGGATATTGAGCATTTCTTTAGGTGTTTCTCGGCCTTTGAGTAATCCTCTATTGAAAATTCTCTGTTTAGCCCTGTACCCATTTTTTAATTGGATTACTTGGTTTGTTGATGTTTAAATTCTTGAGTTCTATATATATTCTGGATATTATCCTTCTGTCAAATAAAGGGTTCATAAAGGTCCTTTCCCAGAAAGTAGGCTGTCATTTGATTCAGATGACAGTGTCCTTTGCTTTAGAAAAGCTTTTCAGTTTCGTGAAGTCCTATTTATTGATTGCTGATCTTTGAGCCTATGTTGTTGTTGTTCCATTCAGGAAGTTGTCTCCTATTCCAATGAGGTCACGGCTCTTCCCTATTTTTTCTTCTAACAGATTTAATGTGTCTGGGTTTACAGTGAGATTTTTGATCTACTGAGATGTTAATTTTGTGCAGGGTGATAAATATAAATCTATTTGCATTTTTCTACATGTAGATATCCAGTTAATTCAGCACCATTTGTTGAGGTTGCTGTCTTTTTTTCCATTGTATGGTTTTGGCATCTTTGTCAAAAATCAAGCATCTCTAGGTGTGTGGGTTCATTTCCAGGTCTTCCGTTCAATTGCATTGATCCACCATTCTGTTTCTATGACAGTACCATACAGTTTTTATTACTGTTGCTCTGTAATACAGCTTGAGATTAAGGATGGAGACACCTCCAAAAGATCTGCTATTGTGCAGGATTCTTTTAACAATTCTATGTGTTTCCTTATAAAATTGAGAATTGTTCTTTCAATTACCTCTCTCTGTCTCACTCTGTCTCTATATCTATATATCTAGAGACAGATATTCATACATCTATATATATAGAGAGATAAATATAGATACAGATGTTTACGTATTGATATATTAACATATTTATACATTGAAACACAAATGTAATTAAATATATTTAAATCAATTATATAAATATATATCACTTGAGAGAAAATTTTTGCTTTGGGTAAAGTATACCAATAAATAATACCAAAAAAAAAAACCAAAGATACAAAATATTTGGAGTTTCTGCAACCAATATTCATTCAAATATATCTCCCAATATAGATTCTTTTATACTACAATCTCAGTACTGTGGAGAGACTGGAATTTTGTAGGTATAGAGGGTAATTACTTTATTTTGGGCTAGTTTTAGCTTCTAGAATAGCCATGCCTTGCCCCAACCTGTATCTGAACTAACAACACCTGTTATAATAATAATAAAAAAAATCTGTTAGAAGCTACAAAAACACTGGTTTCTGCCTATCCAAAAGCTAAGAATATCATCAGATAACATTTGAGGCCTATAAAAAAAAGGTCCCCTAACTTCAATGTACCAGCCTTTCTGGTGTAACCACCAATGCATTTAATTTACTTTTTAAATGTACTTATTTTTATTTTGTATACATTGGTATTTTGACTTCATGTATATTTGTATGAAGGTGTCAGATATTCTGGAACTGGAATTAAAGACCTAGTAAGGGGAACAGGTGCCAGAAGCCAAACCCAGTTAGTGGAAAGCTATAGACAGCTGCAACAAGGTCATGGGTGAGAGATTTATGTTTCCAGAAATTATGAGACATCTGTTTGTCAGGGTAGACATTTTGAGATATCTTAGTTGACCTTCTTTTTTAAATTTATTTATTTTTATTATTTACACTTTATTTACTTTCTATCCCCCCCATGAGGCCCTCCCTCTTCCCCTCCCGGTACCATCATCCCTCCCGCTTCTTCACACATGCCCCTCCCCAAGTCCACTGATAGGGGAAGTCCTCCTCTCCTTCATTCTGATCTTAGTCTATCAGATCACATCAGGAATGGATGCATTGTCCTCTTCTGTGGCCTGGTAAGGCTGCTCTCCCCTTAGGGGGAGGTGATCAAAGAGCAGACCAATCAGATTATGTCAGAGGCATTCCCACTTCCCATTACTATGTAACCCACTTGGACACTTACACTGCCATGGGCTACATCTGTGCAGAGGTTCTAGGTTATTCATCCTCCAGTTTTTTTTTTTTATCTGTATGTGTACTCCCACCTACCTAGAAAAGTAAGCATATTCTCTCATCATTTACTTATTTTAAGACATTTAGCTTTATTAAGAACACTGTTATTCTTGTACTGTTTTTTTTTTTTTCTTTTCTTTTCTGGTTCTTTTACCAAAGCCACTCATTAATTAGAAAGAAATGCTTTTGCTACAATATGACATATTTCTTTGGAAATTAAATAATTTTTTCAAGAGTTTTAAAGTAAAGATATAAATTTAAATCACAAAATTTTAACATTTTATGTCTTTGTTAAATAATATTTATTATTATATGACATTTCCATATTAATTCTCCATACCATTATAATTTGTCAAAGATTTTTAATACATAATTTATTACTGCTTAATACAGATATTATTGTAGTATAGTTATTTATTCATTTAATACTGCACCTCCTCCTAATGCCAAAAAAAAAAAAAATCAATTGAAAGGCACTTACTGTCATTAAACCACGTTTAAAAGACTTAAATATCTTCTCAGCCCTAATAATACTCACTGTTGGATGTGAGATAGTACACATATTCTAAATAGAAAACATGGAGCCCTGGTATAGGAGCCAGTTCACATATTGAGTAGAAAGCTACTCAATATGTGTTAACTCCTGGGTTTGCATTCGACCCCTACACAAATATTAATTTAACACAAAAACAGGCATTTTTGGAAAGTTTTGTAACAAAATGCGGAGTATGGCTCAACTGAGTTTGACAGAAATAGAAGTTTACTACATGGGGTTACATTTTTATGATATTTAGAATTTGATATGGAAACAAGTACATTGTTACCAGAGAATAAAATGCAAAGAAAACATAATGATTCTAACCTAAGAGAATATAGTGATAAACAAAATGATGAATATAGATAGATCATTTCTTGATTAATTCCTACATCCATCACCAAGTGCTAAGTTCTGCGTTTTAATACTTCTATTGAATGCTTAAAATAAAACATGCTAGGAGAAATATGCTTTCCTCTCCTTTTGCCTAGAGAATCTCAAATATGCAGCATAGCCACAGTTTCCATGTCATAGAACCTCTTGATATTTTTAAGCTCGTGCATATCAACCAACACAGGGCTGGGCACAACATAATTTATGACCATGTAGAAGATTCTTTTCCTAGAGCAAATCAAGACGATATCATGCAATTAAATGGATACTTCTCAGTAAATCTGGAAGAGAGGCCTGCTAGCATTACAAGTAACCACCATAGATACCTGCAAAAAAACAACTTTTAAATCTTCAAATTTCTATTTATTTATTTATTTATTTATTTATTTTGTTGATTGGTTATTACAATTTATTCACTTTGTATCTAGGCTGTAGCACCCTCCCTCCTCTCCTCCCAGTCCCAACCGCCCTCCTTCTTCTCCCCGTATGACCCTCCCCTAGTCCACATAAGCCATATCTTCTGTCTTAAAACAAAATACTTCTATATATAAAATGCATTAGATATGTTAGCAAAACATGTTAAATATGTAAACATAAGTGTTTTTCTTAAAAATGAATTATTAGATCATTTTGTTATTATTCAAACATTAAACTAAGTTATAATGACATGAGGCAATATAATCCTACTGGACAAAAAGTTTACAAAATTTTGGTTTGACTGATCAATCAATACCCACATGATTGTGTGCATATATACACTGATACACAAACATACATACATATATATACATATATATATGTAGTCCAAATATTTTAAAAGTTAAACTTTAAGCCCAAAACCTTGTACCTTAATATGAGTTTGTAAGCATTAAATGGCAGTTTACAAGTTTTCCTGTGCTTTAAGATGCTATGTTAAGCAGCAAACTTTTCAAAGACTCTACCCAGCAGGGTATCAAAGCAGATGCTGAAACGCATAGCACACTTTGGGCAGAATGCAAGAAACCAAATGGAAGGGGGGATAGAAAGACCTGGAGGAGACAGTGCTCCACAAGGAGACCAACAGAGCCAAAATACCTAGTCTCAGGGGTGCCTGCAGAAACCAAGACTCCAAACAAGGAGCATCCATGGAGAGGACCTAGACTCCCTGCTCAGGTGAGGCCCATAGTCTGCTCAATTTTCAAGTGGGTTTCCTAAGTAAGGGGATTATGCGCTGTCTCTGACATGAGCTCAGTGGCCAGCTTTTTCGTCACCTCCCCCTGGATAGTTGGCATAACTGAGCCACAGAGAAAGAGGATCCAGACAGTACTGATGAGACAAAAAAGAAAAGAAAAGTAAAACCCAAAACCCAAACAAAAAAACAATTCAAAACCTTTCAGTTTTCTCATTTTACATTTCCTAAATCACAGTGAATATAATGTGTGAATGTAACATTACCTCTGCTTTAAACTATTAGCAAGTTTTAGAAGATGCATAATTGAATTATAAACACAGCCTTTTCACTTGGAAACTTTATTTAAAAATGTAAAAAATGCTTTGTCAGTTTGAATAGCTAATTGAATTTGACTGAAAGAGTGTAGGATGAAAAAGAGTGTGTCTCTGGTTGAAGAGCTTAAGATAGCCTGACTATAACTCCATTTTGAAATAAAGATCTTGACTGGGAACTGAATTCAGGCACCAGGAAATATCACAGAGTGTACACCTGGCAGAAAACAAAGTTAACTCTCCTAGCAACAGCCTCCAGGAAATATAACAGAATAAATGCTTCATAGGAAATAGAAACAAACTCCCTGGCAATAATCAATGGGAATCGGTTGAGAATCGGGTGGGAAAATTCTCCCCAATGTTTCAGATATGGTTTAGAAAAATAGCCATTGTGATTATGTGCCTCAGAAAAGGTCACCCCGCCCTGCTAAACTTCACCCAATTCTGTAATGCCAAGGCTTGTGCCCCCCTGCTTGCTGCCATGGGAACCCCTGGTTCACAGACTTTCCCGTTAAAAATCCTGTTCACTCAGAGCTCGGGGTCCCACTTCTCTACTGCTGCACCAGTGAGACTTGGGTCCCAAGTTTGATAGCTCTCGTAATAAAGCTCTCGCAATTGCATTGAGTCGTCTCCTGGTGGTATCTGAGGGTCCCATGAACCTGGCATAACATGGTGACTCCTTATGTTACAAAAATCTTAAAGAATTTTATTTTTAAATTTATTAAATGTCAGTTCCTTTAAATTTTATTTAGCCATGTAAGTAAACTGGAGTAAATAATTAGAGTATAAAATTAAAGCATATTTGTCAGAATGAGATAATAAGACGTTAAATACAGTAATAATTAAGCTAGTTTCAAACAAATTATTTTTTTCTTCAAACTGAACTCTCTTAACCCTTAAATTTTTATGATGTAATAATGACGTAGTCGGTGTGGTATGTAAAGTACTGTATAAATATAATGCCTTTCAAACAGTTTCAGGAGCTTTGCTGCATGTTATCCCATCTGAATTTCCAATTAGCCTTAATATTTTTCCTTTCATTTTCTAGAAGTGTGAAACTGAAATATGTTAAGTAGCTTATACTCTACATGATCTCTCATAATTAGTAAGTGATAAAGCCACACAGAAATAGGAGTATTCCATCTTTAGTTACAGATTTCTTTCTCCGATGACTATTATTTTTGTAAAACAGAACAGTGTAATTTTGAGAAGGACAGACTAGTTTTTTACAGTCTGTCTCAGAGGAATACACTGCATCCAAGATTTGGTTTTATTTGCTTATAATGATGTGCTTTCTCAAACTATTCAGACCATATTATTTAATTAAATTTTTATTTTTTTACATTAATTACATTTTATTTGCCTTGTATGCCAGCTGTAGCCACCTCCCTAATCCCCTCCAAATTCCACCCACCCTTCCTCATCTCCTCCCATTCCCCTCTCCAAGACCACTGATAGGTGAGATCATCCTTCCTTTCCATCTGACCCTAGCTTATCAGGTTTCATCAGGACTGGCGTCAATATCCTCCTCTGTGGCCTGGCAAGGTTTCTCCCCCTCAGGTGGGTGGTCAAATAGCCAGTCACTGAGTTGATGTCAGAGGCAGTCCCTGTTTCTCCCCATCCAGGGGGAGTTCAATGGGTTCCTAGGGAAGAGTGAAAAGAATGGGATAGGACAAAAGACAAAAAGAATGAAAGCAAGTCTATAATCTGATCCAGCTCTCATTTATTTGAAACATTTCACACAAATTTATAGGGAGAAGGCAGGAAGAGAAAATTTGTCAGCAAAATAGTTTACAAAAGATAATAGGGTGGTTAAGGATGATGCAGAATACCACAAGAATGTTTACTAAAAGAGATACCACAAGAATGTCAGCTAAGATATCTCAAAATGTCTAGCCTGACAAACAGATGTCTCATCAGTTCTGGAAATATAAATCTCTCACACACGACCTTGTTGCAGCTGTTTGTAACTTTCCACTAGCTGGCTTTGGCTCCCAGCATCTCCTCCCTTTCTCAAATAATTTAAGAGGCTAGCAGGTAGGTTATGAACTTGAGGTCTTTTGAAGACAGTGCACATTTACCAAAGGGGGGAAGTGCTGACCTGATCCTCCCAAGGTGTTTTGCAGGCCTTTTCGGGTGTCTTTTAGGGGAGGAGAGGAAGACCCCATCAACACTTGAGGGCATCCCCAGCAGGTTGTGGTTAGGGGTAATCAGACACCAACCACTATGCAATCAGGTTTGCTTCTCAGAGGACTCAGATGCAGACATTTGGATTCCTCTCCTGTGGTAGCTCATCCTACACCCCTGTGGTACCCATGCCACATCAGGCAAACATTTATCTGAGTTTCATGCTATTCTCATGAGAGCCAAATGCAAAAAATCAATACCCATGTGATGGACTGTTACCAGTATAAGCCTCTGTCAGCCAAATCAAGTCTGTGATAATGAACTTGTATGGGTTTAGATGCCAGGGAGTCAATTTGCTGTTTTACAAAGCTAGTAAGTTTTTTGATGACCCATGGACTGCAAGATATGAGGAGAAGGAAGCCCACCATGGGTCCCAAGATTGAAGGAAGGAGGGTGGTGAACCAAGGTGAGGTTGATAACAAATTATGAAACCAACTTTCCTCTTCTTCTCTCTGTCTTTTTCTCCTCTCTAATCCCTCTCTAACTTTAGCCATACTGTCTTTCGAATCCCAGAATAGTCCCTGTAAAAATAACATTCTTCCTTGAGGGCAGCACATAGTCAGTCATCTTGACTGGAGAGGTCTTCATTGACATCATAATCATTGTCAGGAGAAAACTCTTTATCCACTTGTCACACCAGGTGTTCCAGTAGCCATCAAGCTGCATCATTTTCCTGTGAAAGAAGACAGACAGCTCCTCATCTCCTTATGAGTACATGCCATTGATTTGTTAATGGATTCCTCCATTTTACTTTAGCAAAAGTGTTTTATTTGGTTTGTTTTGGTTTGGTTTGTTTTGGTTTGGTTTGGTTTGGTTTGGTTTGGTGTCTGTATGCCAAAATCTATCTGCTGCAGATTTACCATGCTTATCCAAATTAAAAAAAAAATCAGAATGAAAAGAACATGATTAAGATGATTTTTAGGTCTCCAGGAGAGTGGTTAGCACTTCTTTGTTTTTTTGCAAGTAAATCTTAATTGTTTAGTGTGCACCCTCTATCATGCTTGTCCTTCAGGATTGTAAGGTATTTTAGTTAAATGAGAAACTTGATACTGTTGACAAAATCTTTTTAAAAAAGTTGTTAGTGTATCCTGCTCCATTGTCAGTTTTAAATTGCTTAGGAATTCCTAGAATATTAAAAGACTGTAGACAATGAGCAATAACATTTTTTTTTCAGCTTTCCCTGGTTGAGAGTTAGGAAAAATAAATCCAGAATAGGTATCAATACAAACTTGTATATATATTTTTTAATTTTCAAATTTAGGCATATGACTAAAATCCATTTGCCAGATCTGATTTGGAACCAATCCTTTAGGATTGACTCTCACATGAAGAACAGGCTGAAACTGAGGACAAGTATTGCAAGCCTTGACTATACTATGGGCCTGTTCCTTAGTCAAAAATGGTAAAAGGCCTACACACACATGGAAATTGAAAAACTTACTACTAAATGACAGCTGGATCAGGGAAGAAATAAAGAAAAAAAAAACTAAAGTTTTCCTAGAATTCAATGAAAATGAAGCACAAAATACCCAAACTTGTGGGAAACAATGAAAGCAGTGCTAAGAGGAAAGTACATAGCACTAAGTGCCTTCAATAAGAAATTCGACAAAGCTCATTCAAGCACCTTAATGGCTCACCTGAAAACCATAGAAAAAGAAGATGCAGACACACCAAAAAGGAGTAGATGTAGAAGGGTGGAAATAAAAAAAAAAATAAGGGCTGAAATCAATCAATTAGAAACAAATAAAAAATTCAAAGAATCAAAGAAACCAAGAGCTGATTCTTTGAGAAAATCAAGAAGATAGAAAAACCCTTGGCCAAGCTAACTAAAAGGCAGAGAGACACCATCCAAATCAACAAAATCAGAAAAGAAAAGGGGGACATAACGGCAGACACTAAAGAAATCCAAACAATCATTACTATTTACTTCAAAAGTCTATGTGCCACAAAATTTGAAAATCTAAATGAAATGGACAATTTTGATCAATTCGACTTACCAAAGCTGAATCAGGACCAGGTAAATAAATTAAATTGTCCTACATGCCCCAAGGAAATAAAAGCAGTCATCAAACGTCTCCCATCCAAAAACAGCCCAGGACCAGGATGATTTCAGCGAATTCTATCAGACCTTCAAAGAATAACTAACTATAGTTCTCTTCAAACTATTCCACAAAATAGAAACAGAAGGAACATTACCAAACTCATTCTATGAAGCCACAGTCACCTTGGTACCTAATCCACACAAAGGTCCAACAAAAAAAAAAAGAAAATTTCAGGCTAATCTCATTATGAACATTGATGCAAAAATACTCAACAAAATACTTGCAAATCAAATACAAGATATCATCAAAGATATCATCCACTATGACCAAGTAGTCTTCATCCCAGGCATGCAGTGGTGGTTCAATATATGGAAATCCATCAATGTGATCCACCATATTAACAAACTGAAAGAAAAAAATAACCACATGATAATCTCCCTAGATGCTGAAAAAGCATTTGACAATATCCAACATCCATTCATGTTTAAAGTATTGGAGAGATCAGGGATACAAGGCACATATCTAAACATAGTAAAGGC
>REGO01000588.1:264494-320343 GCA_010120015.1 Rhombomys opimus | reverse complement strand
TGAACTCATTGGCACAGGAGACAACTTCCTGAACAGAACAACAACAGCACCGGCTCTAAGAGCAACAATCAATAAATGGGACCTCATGAAACTGAAAAGCTTCTGTAAAGAAAAGGACACCGTCATCAAAACAAAATGACTGCCTACAGACTGGGAAAGTATCTTCACCAACCCTTTATCTGACAGAGGGCTAATATCTAGTATATATAAAGAACTAAATAATCTGAAAAACAGCAAACAAAGTAATCCCATTAAAAAATGGGAACAGATCCAAACAGAGACCTCTCTGTAGAAGAATATCAAATGGAAGAGAAACACTTAAAGAAATGCTCAACGGCATTAGCCATTACGAAAATGCAAATCAAAACAACCCTGAGATTCCACCTTACACCCATCAGAATGGCCAAGATGAAAAACTCAAGTGACAACACATGCTGGAGAAGTTGTGGAGAAAGGGGAACCTTCCTCCACTGCTGGTGGGAATACAAACTCATACAACCACTCTGTAAAGGAATCCAGTGCTTTCTCAGAAGACTAGGAACAGTGCTTCCTCAAGATCCAGCCATACTACTCCTAGGCATATATCCAAAATGGGCTCAAGTACACAATAAGGACATTAGCTCAACCATGTTTGTAGCAGCTTTATTTGTAATAGCCAGAGGCTGGAAACAGCCCAGATGCCCCTCAACTGAAGAATGGATGCAGAAATTATGATACATCTACTCAATGGAGTATTACTCTGCAATGCAAAATAAGGAAATCATGACATTTTCAGGTAAATGGTGGGACCTGGAAAGGATCATCCTGAGTGAGCTTTCCCATAACAAGGTATATACTCACTCATATAGACATGTAACATTTGATAAACCTACTAAAACCTGTACATCTAAAGAAACTAATCAAGAGAGAGGACCCTGACTAAAATGCTCAATCCCCATCCTGAAAAGCAAAGAGGAAGGACATCAGAAGAAGAAAAAGAAAACAGGAAACAACCTAGGAACTTGCCACAGAGGGCCTCTGAAAGGCTCTGCCCTGCAGACTATCAAAGCAGATTCTGAGACTTATGGCCAACTGTTGGGCAAAGTGCAGGGAATCTTATGTAAGAAGTCGGAAATAGTAATATCTGGAGAGGACAGAAACCCCACAAGGAGAGCAACAGAACCAGAAAATTTGAACATAGGGAACTTCCCAGAGACTCATACTCCAACCAAGTACTATGCATGGAGATAACCTAGAACCCCTGCACAGAGAGATCCATATCAAAATTACCATGAGATTTCACATTACACCCATCAGAATGGCTAAAATCAAAACCTCAAGTGACAACACATGCTGGAGAGGTTGTGGAGAAAGGGGAACCCTCCTCCATTGCTGGTGGGTATGTAAATTTGACAATCACTTTGAAATCAATTTGATACTTTCTCAGACAATTAGAAATAATGCTTCTTCAAGATCCAGCTATAACCCTCCTAGGCCCATATCCAAAAGATGTTCAAGTATACAACAAGGACATTTGGTCAACTATGTGTGTAGCAGCTTTATTCGTAATAGCCAGAACCTGGAAACAACCCAGATGTCCCTCAGTGGAGGAATGGATAAAGGAACTATGGTACATTTACACAATGGAATACTAATCAGCAATTAAAAACAAGGAAGTCATGAAATTTGCCGACAAATACTGAGATCTAGAAAAGATCATACTGAGTGAGGTATCCCAGAAGCAGAAAGACACACACGGTATGTACTCACCTATAAGTGGATACTAGACCTATAAGATAGGATAAACATACTAAAATCTGTACACCTAGAGAAGCTAAAAAAGGAGGACCCACGGTAAGATGATCAATCCTCACTTAGAAAGACAAATGGGATGGACATTGGATGTAGGAGAAAACAAACAACATGACAGGAGCCTACCACAGAGGGCCTCTGAAACACTCTGCCTAGCAGTGAATCCAAGCAGATGCTGAGACTCATAATCAATCCTTGGGCAGAGTGCAGGGAATCACATAAAAAAGGGGGAGTAAGTAAGACCTGGAGAGGACAGAATCTCAACAATGATCAAATATATCTGGGCACAGGGGTCTTTTCTGAGACTGATTCTACACCCAAGGACCATGCATGGATATAACCTAGAACCTCTGCTCAGATGTAGCCTATGGCAGCTCAGGATCCAAGTGGGTTCTCTAGTAAGGAGAGCAGATACTGTCTCTGACATGAATTCTGTGGCTGGCTCTTTGACCTTTCCTCACTCCCACCCCGCGGAGGAAGGAGAAACCTTGCTAGGCCACAGAGGAGGACATTGCAGCCAGTCTTGATGAGATCTGGTAAGCCAGGGTCAGATGGAAGGGAAGGAAGCCCTCCCATATCAGTGGACTTAGAGAGGGACAGGGAGGAGATGAGGGAGCGTAAAATTGGGAGGGAGTGAGGGAGAGGGCTACAGCTGGGATACAAAGTAAATAAACTGTAATTAATATAAAAATAATAAAATAATTAATAAAAAGAAAAGAAGGAATCATACAGAACACTAAGTACACTGGAATAGAAATAAAAGTCCCTTTGGTAAATAATAATCACAGCGTTAAATTTACAGGACAAAGAAAGAATATTAAGAGCTCAAGGGGAAAAAGTGACATAAATATACAGATATATTAGAGCATCAGTAGACTCTTTAATATAGACATTAAAAGCCAGAATGGGCTGAACAGGTGTGCTACAGAAAATAAGAGAGCACAGATGTCAGCCCAGATTACTAGACCCAGGAAAACTATCAATCACTGTAGATGAAGAAAGTTAAGGTACTCCATGATAATCCCAAATTTAAACCTCACATACATATGGGGGAGAATTAAATACCACACTCTCACCAGTGCACAGGGCATCCAGACTAAAACTAAACAGAGACATATTGGAAAAATAAAACAATATAAACCAAATTGACATTACAGGTATTTATAGAATATTTCAAGTAAACATAAAAGGATAGACCTTTTTGTTTCCACCTCATAAAACTTTCTTCAAATTGACCAAAAACACAGACATAAAGTCTCAATGGCTAGAACATTAAAATAACTCCTTACATGCTTTCAGAACACCATAAATTATAGTTGGATATCAATAACAACAGAAAAACAGAAAGTTTATAAACTCAAGGAAACTGAAATACTCTCTACTGAATAAAAACTAGATCAACAGAAAAATAAGGAAATCAAAGACTTTCTAGAATTCATTGAATATGAATATACATCATACCCCAAATTACAGGACATAATTTTATAAAAAGCAAGTTCATATCACTAAAATACACTCATAAAAACTGGAGAGATCTCATACTTACATCTTAAGAGCACACATGAAAAATCTAGAACAACAACAACAAGAAATAGTCACACTGAAATCAATAAAATAAAAACAAAGTGAATCCTATAAGGAGACAGCAGGGAATCAAAGCAGATGCTGAGACTTATAGCCAAACTCTAGGCAGAGTGCAAGGTATCTCATGGAAGAAGGGGAAGACAGAAAGACATAGAAGGGACAGAAGCTCCACAAGGAAATGAACAGAATAAAAAAATCTGAGTACAGGGATCTTTGCAGAGACTGATAATCCAAAAAAGGACCATGCAAGGAGATAACCTAGAACCCCTGCACAGATGTAGCCCATGGCAGGTCAGTCTCCAGGTGGTTTCCCTAGCAAGGGAACAGGGAATGTCTCCGACATGAGCTCAGTGGCTGTTTTTTTACTCACCTATTCCTGAGAGGGGGGCAGCCTTACCAGGCCACAGAGGAAGACAATGCAGCCAGTACTGATGAGACCTGATAGGCTATGGTCAGCGAGAAAGGAAGGAGGACCTCCATTATCAGTGGACTGGAGTAGGAAAATGGGAGGAGAAGAGGGAGGAAGGATGGGATTGGAAGGAGACAAGGGAGGGTGCTACAGCTGGGATACAAAGTGAATTAATTGAAACAAAAAAAAACCTTAAAAATAAAAGAATTAAAGAAACAACGTGTTGGGTATACAAACCCTTATTCAAGCTGAATAAAAGGCAGAATAAAAGGGTGCATCTAAATTAACAAAATCAAAAACAAAAAAGACATATAACAACAGACACAGGAAATCCAGAGAATCATAAAGACTTACTTTAAAAAAACTGTACTGTACACTACTATAAAATCTAAATGAAACAGCTATTTTCCTCAAAAGATTCCAATTACCAGAGTGAAATCAAGATCAGGTAACCTATTTGAATAGACCTGTTACCCCATGTGAAATAGAAGCATTAATTAAAGATCTCTTATTCAAAAAATGCGAAAGGCCAGATGGTTTTAAAGTAGAATTATACTAAACATTCAAATAAGAGCTAATGCCTTCTTTTCAAATTATTCTACATAATAGAAACAAAGAATTTGCACTATTCATTTTAAGAGGCCACAGTTACACTGATTCTCAAACCAAACAAAGACACAAAAAGAAAGGTAATTAGAGACAAAATTTTCTTATGAACATAGAGACAAAATACTTACTAAAATACTTGCAAACCAAATCCAAAAACACATCAAAAGGACCTTCCACCATGATCAACTAGGTTTCATCTCAGAGAAACAGTAAATGTATCCCACCATATAAAGAAACCGAAAGGAAAAAAAAATGCTACATGGTCATTTCATTAGATGTAGAAAAATCCTGTGACAAAGTTCAACACTCCTTAATGATAAAAGTTTTGTAAAGATTAGGGATATCAAGGACATGCCTAAACATAATAAAGACAATTTACAGCAAGTCTATAGCCAACATCAACTTAAATTGAGAGAAAATCAAAGCAATTCTACTGAAATCAGGAACAGATAAAGTTTTCCAATATCTCCATATCTAGTCACTGTACTCCTTGAGGTCTTAGATAAAGCAATTAGAACAAGAGTGTTCAAATTGGAAAGGAAGAAGTTAAAATATCCTTATTTGCATATCATATGATAGTACATATGTAAGTGGCCCTAAATATCCAACCCATACATCACATACCTGATAAATACTTTCAGGAAAGTTGCAAGATACAAAATCAACTCACAATAGCCCAGTAGCTCTCCTACCTATAAATGACACATGGATTAAGAAAGAAATGAGAGAAATAATATCTTTCAAAATAGCCTCAAAAATATTAAATAACTTGGGGTAAGTAAAAGCAAGCAAGGGATAGACTTTTATGTTAAAAACTTTATGTCTATAAAACCTGAAATGTAGGATGATTTCAGAATATGAAAATATCTCCCATGCTAGTGGAACTGTAAATTAAAATACTAAAAATGCTCATTCTTCCAAGGCAATTTGCAGATTCAATTCAATATATCAAATTTCCAACAACACTTGTTGTAGAACTTGGAAGAATATTTCTCAGCATCACATGGAAACATAGACAAAAATCACCCAGGATAGCTAAAACAATCCTGAATATTATCATTTTTGCTCTTTTTTGTCTTTTTTAAATTAATTTTTATTTTTTATATTAATCACAGGTTATTTACTTTGTATCCCAGCCGTAGACCCCTCCCTCATTCCCTCTCAATCTGCCCACCCTCCCTCATCTCCTCCCTGCCCCTACCAAAGTCCACTTCTAGGGGATGTCCTCCTCCCCTTCCATTTGACCCTACCCTATTAGGTATTTTCAGGACTGACTGCAATGTCCTCTTCTGTAGCCTATAAAAACTGTTCCTCTATCGGGGGCCCGGGGAGGGAAGGTAAAGGAGTCAGTCATTGAGTTCATGTCAGAAATAGTTCCATTCCTGTTCAACTTACTAGTGAAACCGACTTGGTTACTGGGCTACCATGGGCTACATCTGAGCAGGGGGTCTAGGTTATATCCATACATGGTCCTTGGTTGGAGAAACAGTCTCATAAAAGACCCCTGTGCCAAGATATATTTGGTCATTGTGGATATCCTGTCCTCCCCAGGTCATATTAATTCCCTCTTCTTTTTTATGACTCCCTGCACTCTGCAGAAGGTTTAGTTACGAATCTTATTATCTGCTTTGATACATTATTAGGTAGAATCTTTCAGAGACCCTCTGTGGAAGGCTTCTGTCTTGTTACTTGTTTTCTCCTACATCCAATGTCCATCCCATTTGTCTTTCTAAGTGATGATTGATCATCTTACCCGGGTCTTCTTTCTTGTTTATCTTCTTCAGGTGAACATATTTTAATATGTTATCCAATCTTATAGGTCTATACGAGTGAATTTATACCATGTGTGTCTTTCTGCTCCTGGGATATCTCACTCCGGATGATCTTTTCTAGATCCCACCATTTGCCAGCAAATTTCATGATTTACTTGTTTTTAATTGCTGATTAGTATTCCATTGTGTGAACCACAATTTCTGTATCCATTCCTTGGTTGATGGACATCTGAGTTGTTTCCAATTTCTAGCTATTATGAAGAAAGCTGCTACAAACATAGTTGTGCAAATGTCCTTATTGTGTACTTGAACATCTTTTGGATATAAACCTAGGAGTGGTATAGCTGAATCTTGAGGAAGCACTATTCTTAATTGTCTGAGAAAGAGCCAGATTGATTTCCAAAGTGGTTGTAAAAGTTTACATTCCTACCAGCAATGCAGGAGGGTTCTCAATTCTCCACACCTCTCCAGCAATTAAGTCACTTGAGATTTAACTTTTGCCATTTTGATGCATGTAAGGTGAAATCTCAGTGTCATTTTGATTTGCATCTCTCTGATGGCTAAGGAAATTGAGCATCTCTTTAGATATTTCTCTGCCTTTTCTATATTCCTCTACAGAGAATTCTCTGTTTAGCTTCATACCCCATTTTTTAATTTGATTGCTTGATTTATTGCTTTTTAATGTCTTTAGTTCTTCATATATTCTGGATATCAGCCCACTGTCACATATATGATTGGTGAAGAACCTTTCCCAGTCTGTAGTCTGTCATTTTGTTCTGATGACAATGTCTTTTGCTTTACAGAAGTTTTTCAGTTTCATGAGGTCCCATTTATTGATTCTTGCTCTTAGAGCCTGTGTTGTAGGTGTTCTGTTCAGGAAGTTTTCTCCTCTGCCAATGAGTTCCAGGCTCTTACTCACTTTTTCTTCCAACCAATTTAGTGTGTCTGAATTTATGTTGAGGCCTTTGATCTACTTGGACTTCAGTTTTGTGCAGGGTGATGAATATGGATCTATTTTCATTTTTCTGCATGTAGACATCCAGTTGGACCAACACTATTTGTCTATTTTTCCATTGAATGGTTTTGGCTTCTTTGTCAAAAATCGAGTATTCATAGGTGTGTGGATTTATTTCTGGGCCTTCTATTCTGGTCCATTGATCCACCTTTCTGCTTCTATACCAATACCATACAGTTTTTATTATTATTGCTCTGTAGTACAGCTTGAATCAGGGATGGAGATACCTCCAGATGATCTGTTGTTATATGTGTTCATTTTGCAAATTCTGGGTTTTTTGTTTCTCCATAAGATGTTGAGAATTTTTCTTTCAAGGTCTGTAAATAATGTATTGGAATTTTGATGGGAATTACATTGAATCTGTTGATTGCTTTTGGCAGAGGGGGGTTTTTCCCTATGTTAATCCTACTGATCCATGAGCACAGGAGATCATTCAATCTTCTGATATCTTCTTCAACTTCTTTCTTCAGGGACTTGAAGTTAATTTTTTTTCAAACAGCCCTTTCACCTGCTTGGTTAAAGTCACCCCAAGGTACTTTATGTTATTAGTGGCTATTGTGAAGGGTGTTGTTTCCCTGATTTCTTTCTCAACCCTTTTGTCTTGTGTAAACAGGGGGGCTTCTGATTTTTTTTGAGTTAATTTTGTATCCAGCCACATTGGTGAAGGTGTGTACCAGGTGAAGGAGTTCTCTTGTTGAATTTTTGGGGTAACTCATGTATAACATCATATCATCTGCAAATAGTGACACTTTGACCTCTTCCTTTCTGATTTGTATTCCCTTGATCTCTTTTACTTGTTTTATTGCTTTAGCTAGGATTTCAAGTACTATGTTGAAGAGATATGGAGAGAGTGGGCAGCCTTCCCCTGATTTCAGTGGAATTGATTTAAGTTTTCTTCAGTTTAGTTTGATGTTGACTATAGGCTTCCTGTATATTGCCTTTATTATGTTTAAGCATGAGCTTTGTATCCCTGATCTCTCCAAGAATTTAAACATGAATGGGTGTTGGATTTTGTCAAATGCTTTTTTTGGCATCTAAGGAGATGATCACATGGTTTTTCTCCCTCAGTTTATACGGTGGATTACATTGATGGATTTCCGTATATTGAACCATCCTGGCATACCTGGGATGAGGTCACCTTGGTCATGGTGAATGATATTTTTATGTGTTCTTGGATTCAGTTTGCAAGTATTTTATTGAGTATTTTTGCATCAGTCTTCATAAGAGAGATAGGTCTGAAGTTCTCCTTTTTGTTGGGTCTTTGTGTGGTTTAGGTATCAAGATGACTGTAGCTTCATAGAGTAAGTTTGGAAAAAATCTTTCTGTTTCAATTTTGTGGAATAGTTTGAAGAGAATTGGAATTAACACTTCTTTGAAAGTCTATTATAATTTTGCACAGAAACCATCTGATCCAGGGCTTTTATTTATTTATCTATTTATTTATTTATTTATTTTGGAAGGGAGAATCTTGATGACTGATTCAATTTAATTGGGGGAGATATAGGACAATTCATTTTTTTTTACCTGATCTTGACTTAATTTTGGTAAATGGAATCTATCAAGAAAATGGTCTATTTCTTTTATATTTTCAAATTTTGTAGCATATAGGCTTTTTTAGTATGACCTAAGGATTTTTTTTGTTTCCTCGGTGTCTGTAATTATGTCCCTCTCTTCATTTCTGATTTTGGTGATTTGGATAATTTCTCTCTCTCTTTTAGTTTGTCAAAGGGTTTGTCTCTCTTGTTTATTTTCTCAAAGAACCTGCTCCTGGTTTCATTCATTCTTTGAATTGTTTTATTTGTTTCTAATTGATTGATTTCAGCCCTGAGTTTCATTATTTAATGCTGTCAGTTCCTCTTGGGTCTATCTGTTTCTTTTTTTTTTCCCTAGGGCTTTCAGTTGGGGCATTAAGTTGCTTGTGTGAGATATTTGAAATTTATTCTTGAATGCAGTTATTGCTATGAATTTTCCTCTGAGCCTGCTTTCATTGTATCCCATAAATTAGGGTATGTTGTACCTTCATTTTCATTGAATTCTAGGAAGACTTTAATTTCCTTCTTTGTTTCTTCTCTGACCCAGCTGTAATTTAGTAGCAAGTTGTTCAGTTTCCATGTGTGTGTAGGCTTTATATTATTTCTATTGTTATTGAGGTCCAGCTTTAGTCCATGGTGCTCAGATAGAATCCAGGGAATATGTGAATTTTCTTGTATCTGTTGAGGCTTGCTTTGTGACTAACTGTATAGTCTATTTGGGAGAAGGTTCCATGAGGTGCTGAAAAGATTGTATACTCTTTTGAGTTTGTGTGAAAAGCTCTGTAGACATCTATTAGGTCCATATGATTTAGGACCTATGTAAGTGGCTTTATTTCCCTATTTGGCTTCTGTATTGATGATCTCTCCTTTGGTGAGAGTGGGGTGTTAAAGTCTCCCAATATTAAGTTGTTGAAATCGATGTGTGATTTAAGTTTTAATAATGTTTCATTTACAAATGTTAGTACTCTTGTATTTGGAGCATAGATGTCCTCTTAGTGGACTTTTCCTTTGATGAGAGTGAAATTCCCCTTCTCATCTTTTTTGATTAATTTTGGTTGAAAGACTTTTATTAGATATTAGGATAGCTACCCCAGCTTGATTTCAGGGTCCATTTGCTTGAAAAACATTTTTCCAGTCCTTTACTCTGAGGTAGTGTTTATTTCTGTTGCAGAGGTGTGTTTCTTGGATGCAGCAGAATGTGGGATCCTGTTTCCACACATATTCTGTTAGTTTCTGTCTTTTTATTGGAGAGTTGAGTCCACTGATGTTGATCTATAATAGTGACCAATGAACATTAGTTCCTTTTATTGTGGAGTTGATGGTCTTACTGTGATTCATTGCTTGTTTTCTTTTAATTTTTGTTGGGATATTATCTGTATGCCATGTTTTCTTGGGTACAGTTGTTTTTCATTCTATTGGAGTTTTCCCTCTAGTATCTTCCATAGGGCTGGTTTCCTGTGTAGAAATTGCTTAAATTTAGTTTTAACATGGAATATTTTCTTTTCTCCATCTATGTTGATTGAAAGCTTTGCTGGGTATCGTAGTTTGGGTTGTCATCTGTGGTCTTTTAAAGTCTGCATGACATCTGCCCATGCCCTTCTGGCTTTCATAGTTTCTGATGAGAACTCTGGTGTGATTCTGATAGGTCTACCTTTTTATGTTGCTTGGCCTTTTTCCCTTTCTGTGGTTAATATCTTTTCTTTGTTCTGTATATTTGGTGTTTCGATAATGATGTGCCATGAGGAGTTTATTTTCTGGTCTACTCTCTTTGGTGTTCTGTAGGACTCTTGTATGTTTATGGACATCTCTTTCTTAAATTTGTGGAAATTTTCTTCTATGGTTTTCTTTTCTTTATTCGTATTTTAAATTTTTTTATTAATTATACTTTATTCACTTTGTATCCCCCCATAAGCCCTCCTCCCCTCCCAATCCCACCCTCCCTCCCCCTTCTTCACACATGCCCCTCCCCAAGTCCAGTAATAGGGGAGGTCCTCCTCTCCTACCTTCTGATCTTAGTCTATCAGATCTCATCAGGAGTGGCTGCATTGTCATCTTCTGTGGCCTGGTTAGGCTGCTCTCCCCTCAGGGGGAGGTGATCAAAAAACAGGACAATCAGATTATGTCAGAGGCTGTCCCTCTTCCCATTACTGTGTAACCCACTTGGACACTAAGCTGCCATGGAGTACATCTGTGCAGGGGTTCTAGGTTATCTCCATGCACGGTACTTGGTTGGAGTATGAGTCTCTAGGAAGACCCCTGTGTTCAAATTTTCAGGTTCTCTTGCTCTCCTTGTGGAGTTCCTGTCTTCTCCAGATCTTACTATTTCCCACGTCTTACATAAGATTCCATGCACACTGCCCAACAGTTGGCCATAAGTCTCAGAATCTGCTTTGATAGTCTGCAGGGCAGAACCTTTCAGAGGCCCTCTGTGGCAGGTTCCTAGCTTTTTTCCTGTTTTCTTTTTCTTCTGATGTCCTTCCTTTTTGCCTTTTGGGATGGGGATTGAGCATTTTAGTCAGGGTCCTCTCTCTTGATTAGTTTTTTAGACACACAGATCTTAGTAGGTTTATCCCATACTTCATGTCTATATGAGTGAGTATAGACCTTGCATGTCTTTCCACTTCTTGGACAGCTCACTCAGGATGATCCTTCCTAGTTCCCACCATTTACCTGCAAATTTCATGATTTGCTTATTTTTCATTGCTGAGTAATATTCCACTGTGTAGATATACCACAATTTTGCATCCATACTTCAGTTGAGGGGCATCTGGGCTGTTTCCAGCTTCTGGCTATTACAAATAAAGCTGCTACAAACATGGTTGAGCAAATGTTCTTATTGTGTACTTGAGCCCCTTTTGGATATATGCCTAAGATTGGTATGGCTGGATCTTGAGGAAGCGCTATTCCTAGTAGTCTGAGAAAATGCCAGATTGATTTCCAGTGTAGTTGTACAAGCTTACATTTCCACCAGCAGTGGAGTAGGTTTCCCCTTTCTCAACAACCTCTCCAACATGTGTTGTCACTTGAGTTTTTCATCTTGGCCATTCTGATGGGTGTAAGGTGAAATCTCAGGGTCATTTTGATTTCTATTTCCGTGATGGCTAATGATGTTGAGCATTTCTTTAAGTGTATTTCTACCATTCAATATTCCTCTACAGTGAATTCTCTGTTTAGCTCCATTCCCCATTTTTTAATTGGATTACTTGGTTTGTTTCTTTTCAGCTTCTTTAGTTCTTTATAAATACTAGATATTAGCCCTCTGTCAGATCAAGGGTTGGTGAAGATTCTTTCCCAATCTGTAAGCAGTCATTTTGTTTTGATTACACTATCCTTTGCTTTACAGAAGCTTTTCAGTTTCAGGAGGTCCCATTTATTGATTGTTGCTCTGAGAGCCTGTGCTGTTGGTGTTCTGTTCAGGAAATTCTTTCCTGTACCAATGAGTTCTAGGGTCTTTCCCACTTTTTATTCTAAGCGATTTAATGTTTCATGTGTGGTCTTTGATGCACTTGGACTTCAGTTTTGTGCAGTGTGATAATTATGGATTTATTTGCATTTTTCTACATATAGACATCCAGTTAGACCAGCACCATTTGTTGAAGATGCTGTCTTTTCTTGATTGTATGGTTTTGGCATCTTTGTCAAAGATCAGGTGTCCATAAGTGTGGGAACTGGAAAAGATCATCCTTAGTGAGCTATCCCAAAAGCAGAAAGGCGCACATGGTATGTACTCACTTATATAGACGTAGAATATAGGATAAACCTACTAAAATCTGTACCCCGTTTCTAATTGGAATATTCAGTTTTCTTGAAGATATTTTTTCAACCTTGGAGCTTGGAATCTTCTCTTTGATCAATTCCTGTTATTCTTAGATTTTGCCTTTTCATGGTGTCTTTGATTTCTTGCATGTTTTGTGTTTGGGACTTTTCTGATTTTACTTTTTCTTTGAGGGAATTATCAATCTACAAACATATCTTCAGCTCCAGAGATTCTCTCTTCCATCTCTTGTATTCTGTTGTTGATGTTTACTTTTGTGGTTCCAAATCTTTTCTCTAAGTTCTCCAGCTCCAGGGCTTTTTATGTTTTTTTTTTTTTAATTCTAATTCTATTTTTTTGTCTTGCACCATTCTTTTATCTGTTTGAATGTGGTTTCCTGTCTCTGTATGATGGCCTTTTTTTTTTGTTTGTTTCTTTTCTATATACCACTAATTTTGCCTCTACTTTCCCTCTATTTGTTTGGCTATATTTTCCTCTGTTTCTTTGAGAACTTTGTTCAGTTCCCTTTTCTTTGCCTCCACCTTGGAGGTCAATTTTTTGAGATATTTGTTTGTTTCCTCTTTAACTGCCTCTGTTTGCATGGTTATTTCTCTGAGAGATGTGTTTGTTTCCTCTTTATGTCATTCTAATAACTGGAGAAGCATATCTTTAAGATCATTTTCCTGTGTTTCTGATGAATTGGAGTATCCATTGATTCTGGGGGTTGCTGGGGAAATCATGATGTCCTGATTAATGTTGGATGTGTTCTTTCGCTGACCTCTGGCTGTTTGCTTAACCATAACCTTCACTGTTTGTTCTTGGGTTCTGCAGTTCAGATTGGTACCGTCTTTCTCTGGTGTCTGGAGACTTCTTCAGGGAGATAAGATAGGTCCAATGGTTTCACCATGTGTGTTGGTGCTTCAGCTCTACCTGTGGGAGGAAAATCCACAGGCGTAGAAGGACAAATGCAGGCAGATGTGTGTTTGTGTGTGGAAGTTTGCCTTGAGGGACAGGGTGCTAGAGAATGTAGAGACCTTCACTGTGACACAGGGGCTCCTCGCTGTCACTGAAGGGATCGCATGTTCAAATTACCTGACTATGTCAGTGGCCTACATGCTACTGGTATTTGTCTCTAACTGAGCTCCAGGATTTATTTGTCTAAACTCTGCAGGTAGCTCCACAGAGCCTTGTTTCAAGAAACCCTCTGTTTCCCACAATGGATGTATGGGTGGGAGGGATATAATATCTGGCTGCTAGCTTAGAAGCACCTTGGATCTGGGGCTCTGTAGGCACTTGAGGACACACTAAATCTTCAGCAGGTCAAATCCTAATGCACAGGCATTCCTCCTGTTCTCTACTGGCAAGTTTGGACCTGCTGAGCCCAATGTGCACTCAGACAGCTCAGTGGTGTTGCAGCTACTATACCCAGGAATCCAGCTGTGGTTACAGAACTGGGGTGTTTAGGTGCCTGCTGGGAAGACTTGTGGAGCCACTACTGTGGCTCAGCACTGGTCCACCAGACTTTGGTGGCTTCACAGCCACTGAGGGATTGAGAGACTCATACACACAGGCTCTGTGGAGTTGGTATAGCTGTCCACTCGAAAGCATGGGACCCAGGCAGTATTATACAGAAGACAATCCTGAATATTAAAAGAACTCTGGGAGGTATCAATTCAGAGCTTCAGAGCTATCATACTTCAGAGCTACTGTAATAAAAACAGCCTAGTATTGGCACAAATATAAACACATCAGTACATTCAAACTGAAGCCCCAGGCATAAACCCACACCATATGATCACAATTTTTTTTTATCAAGAATTCAAGAAATGCACACTGGGAAAACAAAGCATCTTCATTAAATAGTGCTTGTCAAAGGGGATGTTTGGATGTAAAAAAATGCAGATATATTCATATTTATCATGCACAAAAATTCAAGTACGAGTCCATCAAAGACCTTAACATAAAACAAGATACACTGAACTTGATGAAAGATAAGCTTATGTAAGGCAAAGGACACTGGACAAAGTGGAAGCTTGCACAATGGAAAATATGTTTATCAACTAAAAAAATGATAGAGGGCATATATATATATACATATATATATAAATATATATTTATATATATTTAAGTCAACTTAAATATATGTAAAACAGTTCGAAAAGAAAAGAATCTCCTTTTAAAATTTTATTTATTTATTATTTATTACAGTTTATTCTCTTTGGATTCCTTTCCTATCCCCTCTCAGTTCTACCCTCCCTCCCTCATCTCATCTCATGCCTCCCCCAACCAAGTCTACTAATAGGGGATGTCCTTCTCCCCTTCCCTCTCACCCTAGCCTATCAGATCTCATCAGGACTCTCTGCTTCATCTTCCTCTGTTGTCAGGTTAAGGCTAGTTCACCCACAGGGGTAGCTGATCAAATAGCCAGCCACTGAGTTCATGTCAAAGAAAGTCCCTGTTCCCATTACTAGGACAGAGCTGCCATGGCTACATCTGTGCCAGGTTTCAATGTTATCTCCATGCATGGTCCTTGGTTGGAGGATTTGTTTCAGAAAGGAGACCTTTGCCCAGATTTTTTAGTTCTGTTGATCAACTTGTGGAGCTCCTGTCCCCTCCATATCTTTGATCTTCTGCTTCTTTCAAAAGACTGCCTCTGCTCTGCCCAAAATTTGTCTTTTTCATGAGTCTCAGCATATGCTTTGACTCTGCTGGGTAGATTCTTTCAGAGGCCTTCTTTGGTAGGCTCCTGTCCTGTTCCATGTTTTATTCCACTTACAGTGTCCATCTCTTTTGCCTTTCTGAGTGAGGATGATCATCTTACCCAGGGTCCTCCTTCTTGTTTAGCTTCTTTAGTTGTACGGATTTTAGAATGTTTATCCTATATTATATGTCTATTATCCACTTATAAGTGAGGATATAACATGTGTGTCTTTCTTTTTCTGGGATAACTCACTCAGCTCTATGTTTTCTAGT
Source organism: Rhombomys opimus (assembly GCA_010120015.1). Classification (NCBI taxonomy): domain Eukaryota; kingdom Metazoa; phylum Chordata; class Mammalia; order Rodentia; family Muridae; genus Rhombomys; species Rhombomys opimus. Next base: position 304,904 of record REGO01000588.1, on the reverse strand, counting down.
TCCCAACATTTGCCTGCAGATTTCATGATTTCCTTGTTTTTAATTGCTGAGTAGTAGTACTCCATTTGTATAAATGTGCCACATTTACTTTATCCATTGCTTAGTATTACAGCTTGTCATCAGGGATAGATGTACCTCCAAACGATTTATTGTTGAACAGGATTGTTTTAGCAATTTTGGATTTTTTGTTTTTCCATATGAAACTTAGAATTGTTCTTTCAAGTTCTGTAAAAAATTGTGTTGGTATTTTGATGGGAATTGCACTGAATCCATAGATGGCTTTGACATATGGCCATTTTCACTATGTCAGTCCTACCTATTCAAGAGAATGGGAGATCTTTTTATATTTTGATGTCTTCTTCAATTTCTTTCTTCATCAACATGAAGTTTTATTACTTCCAAACAGATCTTTCACTTGCTTAGTTACAGACACATCAAGGTACTTTTTGTTATAAGTGCCGATTGTGAAGAGTATAGTTTCCCTAATTTCTGTCTCAGCCCCTTTGTCTTTTTCATACAAGAAGGATACTGATTTTTTTTCTTGAGTTAATTTTGTATTCTGCCACTTTGCTGAAGGTTTTTATCAGTTGAAGGAGTTATCTGGTAGAATTTTTGGGGTCACTCATGTATACTATCATATCATCTGCAATTAGTGATACTCTGACTTCTTCATTTTTGATTTGTATCCCCTTAATCTCCTTTAGTTGTCTTATTGATCTACCTAGGATGTCAAGTACTATATTGAAGAGATATGGAGAGAGTGGACAGTCTTTCCTTGTCCCTTATTTCAGTGAGATTGATTTAAGTTGATCTCCATTAAGTTTGATGTTAGCTATAGGCCTGCTGCATATTGTCTTTACTTGTTTAGGTATGTGCATTGTATTCCTGAGCACTCTAACAATTTCAATTTGAATGGGTGTTGGAGTTTGTCAAATGCTTTTTTGGCATCTAAGGAAATTATATTGATGTCTTTTTCTTTCAGTTTGTTTATATGGTGGATTACATTGATGGATTTCAGTGTATTGCACCATCCTTCGCATGCCTGGGATGAAGCCTACTTGGTCATTTTGAATGATATCTTTTAAGTATTCTTGGAATAAGTTTGCAAGTATTTTATTGATTATTTTTGCAATCAATGTTCATAACAGAGATAGGTCTGAAGTTTTCTTTTTTGTTGGGTCTTTGGTTCGGTAACAAAATGACTTCATAGAATGGCTTCAGATAATGAATATGATAATATTCCTTCTTTTTCTATTTTGTGGAATAATTTGAAAAGAATTGGAGTTAGCTATTCTTTGAAGGTCTGGTAGATTCTGTGCTGAAATCATGTGGCCCTAGACGTTGTTTTGGAAAGAAGAATTTTGATGACTGCTTCTATTTCCTTTGGGAGATATAGGACTATTCAGTCTTTTTACCTAATCTTGATTTCATTTGGGTAAAAGCAATCTATCAAGAAAATTGTCCTTTTCTTTTAGATTTTCAAGTTTTGTGGCACATAGGCTTTTGTAGTAAGACCTAATGATTGTTTGGAGTTCCTCAATGTCTCTCATTCTGCCCCACTTTTCATTTCTGATTTTGCTGATTTAGATAGTTTCTGGCTGCCTTTTAATTAGTTTGGCTAAGTGTTTGTCTGTCTCGTTAAATTTTTTTTTAAAGAACCAGCTGTTGGTCTCATTAAGTTTTGAATTTTTTTGTTTGTTTCTTTCTAATACATTGATTTCACCTCTAAATTTGATTATTTTCAATCATCTACTCCTCTTGATTGTGTCTGCTTCTTTTTGGTTTTTTTTAGATGCTGAACTATACATTTTATTACTTTTTAATCAAATTTTTATTTTTATATTAATTATAGTCTATTCACTCTGTATCCCAGCTATAGTGCCCCCCTCTTTCCCTCCCAATCCCACCCTTGCTCCCCCATATCCTCCTATGCCCCTCCCCAAGTCCACTAGTAGGGGAGATCCTCCCCCTCCCATCTGACCCCAGCCCATCCAGTCTCATCAGGACTGTCTGCATTGTCTTCCTCCGCAGTCCGGCAAGGCTGCTTTCTCCCTCACGTGGAAGCAATCAAAGAGCCCACTGCTGAGTCCATGTCGGAGACAGTCCCTGTTCCCCTTATGGTACCCACTTGGAGACTGTAGGGCTTTTTACTTTTGCCGTGAAGTTGTTTGTATGAGGTCTAGCAAACTTCTTTCTAGAAGCACTTTGTGCTATGAATTTCCTTCTTAACATTGCTTTCATTGTGTCCCGTAAGTTTGGGTAAATTTGCTTTCATTTTTATTGAATTTTAGAAAGCTTCTAATATCTTTTTTCATTTCTTTCTTGACTAACCTGTCATTAAGTAGATAGTTGTTTAGTTTCCATGTGCATTTAGGCTTTTTGTTATTTCTGTTTTTGTTGAGGTCTAGTTTTAGGCCATGGAGTTCTCACAGAATATAAGGGATTACATTGATCTTGTATCACTTGAGACTTGCTTTGTGCCCAAATATATGATCAGTTTTGGAGAAGGTACAATGAAGAGTTGAAAAGAAGGTATTATATTTTGAGTTTGTGGGAAAAAGTTCTGTAAACATCTATTAGGTCCATTTGATATAGGACCTCTATATGTGAAATTATATCCTTATTTAGCTTTTGTCTAGATAATCTGTCCCTTGGTGAGAGTGGAATGTTGAAGTCTCCCAATATTGAGGTGTTGGGATTAATGTGTAATTTCAGCTTTAATAACATTTCATTTACAAATGCAGGTACTCTTTTATTTGGGGCATAGATGTTCAGGATTGTGATGTCTTCCTGGTGGATTTTTCCTTTGATGAGAATGAACAGTCCCACCTCATCTTTTTTGATTTTTTTTTAAATTCTAATTTATTAGATATTAGGATAGCTACTACAACCTGTTTTCTGTGTCCATTTGCTTGAAAAACATTCTCCAGCCCTTTACTCTGAGGTAGTGTTTATCTTTGTGGCAGAGGTGTGTTTCTTTGATGCAGCAGATTGTTGGATCCCGTTTCTGCAACCATTCTTTTAGACTGTGTCTTTTATTGAAGAGTTTAGTCAATTGATGTTGATAGATAATAGTGACCAATGAATGTTAGTTTATTGTGGAGTTGGTGGTGACAATGTGTTTGTGTGCTTGTTTCCTTTTGATTTTCCTTTGTTGTTGTTGTTGTAAAGTTACCTATATCCTGTGTTTTATTGGGTGTAGTTGATTTAGTTGGATTGGAGCTTTTCTTCTTGTATATTTTGTAGGGCTGGCTTGTTGTGTAGATAGGTATGCCTTTGTATATTCTTTGGTCTTTTTCCCTTACTGCTTTTAATATTTTGTTGTTGTTGTTCTGTAGATATAGAGTTTTGACTATCACATGACATGAAGAGTTTCTTTTCTGGTCTAATCTAGTTGTTCTCCTGTCTCTTATTTGTTTAAGGAACTTTTTTAAGTTGGGGAAATTTTCTTTTATGATTTTGTTGAACATATTTTCTGGATTTTGCAGCTTGGAATCTTGTTTTTAGTCAATTCCTATTATTCTTAGGCTTTGTTAGGCTTTGTCTTTTCATGGTGTCTTTGATTTCTTGGATACATTGAGTTTGTAACCTTTCAAATTTTATTTTTTTCTTTGAGAGATGTATCAATTTCTTTAATTGCATCTTCAGCACCTGAGATTCTCTCTTTCATGTCTTGTATTCTGTTGATGATGCTTAACTTTGTGGTTCCTGATGTTTTATCTAAGTTCTTCAACTCCAGGGTTTTCTCTGTTTGTGTTTGCTTTATTGATTCTAATTCTGTTTTCATGTCTTGAACCATTTCTTTCCTCTATTTGAATATGGATTCATGGTTTCCATGATGTTCTCTAGTTTTTTTTTTCCTTTCTTCTTTATGTGCCTCTATTTGTGTGGTTATATTTGCTTGTATATCTTTTAGAGGTTTGTTCATTTCCTTTTTATGTGCATCTATTTTTGTGGTTATTTCTTTGCGAATTTTGTCCACTTTCTCTTTATGTGCCTCCAATAACCTGTTATTTATAGCTTTAATATCATTTTGCTGTGTGTCTGATGAATTAAAATGTCCATTGAGTTTGGGGTTTGCTGGTGAAGCCATGTTGTCTTCATTTTTGTTGCATGTGTTCTTAAGCCTACCTCTAGCCATCTGATAGCCTTTGCTGTTTGTTCTTGTGTTCTGTACTTCAGACTTGTTTGGTCTGTCTCTGGTGTCTGGAGTATTCTTCAGGAAGATGAGAGAGGTCCAGTGGTTCAAAAGTGAATACTAGAGTTTCACCTGTATCTAAGGAGGAAAGGTTGCAGGGGTATGTTCATGAATGTGGGCATGTGTGTGGTAGTATTCCTTGAAAGAAAGTGTGGTAGAGCATGTAGATGCCTATAACTGTGGAACTTAAGTGAAGGATGGGGTGCTGATGCTGTTCTTTGGTGCAATGTACATGTGCATGTGCCCTGAATACCTCAAAGGTCTATAGGCCTGTCATACTGTCCTTCTGGTATTCAGATGTGTCTGGGCTCTAGGAATTGTTTATTTGGATGCTGCTGGTGGACCCACAGAACAAGGGCTTCAATACTGAGAATGCTGTCCCAAGGACCATTATGTTGCCCACAGTGGAGGTGTAGGTGGGAAGCATCCATTGTCTGGCTGCTAGCATTGATTGTCATTGGATCTGGGGCTCTGCATGCACTCATTTGAAAGGGCACTCACTTACTTGAAGACCTAATCAGAAGTCATAAAGGTTCCCCCTGTTCTCTACTTTCAGATTTTGGCCTGCAGAGGTAAATGAGAGTATAGAAGATCCATCAGCTCAGTGTTGTCCACTGTTTGGCTTCCAGGCAGGGAAACTGGTAATTGGGATAGTTGCCTCTGCTGTCTCATTCAGAGAGCATGGAAGATCCTGCTTGAGGCAGCTGCCTCTGCCATCTCAGACACCTAGTAAGGAGGCTCACACTTGGGACAATCTATGCTTTCAAAATTATCCTGCCTACAAGAAGTGCAAGGAAAAAGAGGGAACAAAGATTGAGGGAATGTCCAACCAATAATTGGCCCAAACTGTGAGACGACCCTATGTTAGAGAACCAACCCCTGACCTTATTTAGGATGCTCTGCTGTCTTTTCAGACAGGAGCCTATCTTGACTGTTGTCTTGGTTGTTACCCCAAGTTCTTATGCCTTTGTAAGAGGAATGTGCTCTGCAGAGCATGAAAAAGAAAATTGTAAACACTGACACAGCCACAAAATCTTGGACCTACAATATGTCCTTCCTTCAAGATATGCTAGGGCAATGGTGGCACAAAATATTTAGAAGGATTCAATAAATGTCTGATTTGACCCACTACACAAGAAGGGATCTCTATCCAATATTGCTAGGGTGACCAAGAGCAAGAGACTAGATAGAGCAGTGTCCTAGTTTAAAATTAAATATTACTGATCTAAAGAAAAAGTATCAAAAAAGTAAAATGACTCCCCATGATACATTGCTATACTCACAGATCAGTACCTTATCATCAAAGATAAAACTCATCAGACTAACTCCCCTACTTTCTTATGATTCCCTGTACTCTGCCAAAGGTTTGGTCATGAGTCTTTGCTTTGAAAACACTGCTAGTTAGAGGCTTTCAGATGCGCTCAGTAGACCCCTGTCATGCGTTCAATGCACGTCCCATCTGTCTTTCTAAATGAGGATTGATCCTCTTACCCCATGTCCGCTCTCTTGATTATCTTTTTTAGGTGTATAGATTTCATTATGTTTATCATATCTTATAGGTCTATATAAGTGAGTATATACCGTGTTTGTCTTTCTCCTTCTGGGATATTTCACTCAGAATGATGTTTTCTAAATCCCACCATTTGCCTGCAAATTTCATGATTTCCTCCTTTTTGATTGCTGAGTAGTATTCCATTGTGTAGAAATACCATAATTTCTGTACCCATTCTTCCGTTGATGGACATCTGGGTTGTTTCCAGGTTCTGGCTATTACAAATAAAGCTGCTATAAACTTTGGCAGAGTACAGGGAATCATAAGAAAGAAGGGGAGTTAGTCTGATGGGGAAAGGATAGGAGCTCCACAAAGACCAAATATATCTGGGCACAGGGTCTTTTCTGAAACTGACATTCAACCAAGGACCATGTATGGATATAACCTAGAACCTCCGCTCAGATGTAGCCTGTGGTAGCTCAGTAACCAATTGGTTTCCCAAAGTGAGGGGAACAAGGACTATTTCTAACAGGAACTCAATGAAGATACCTGATAAAACAGGATCAGATGAATGGGGGGAGGTCCCCCCCTATCAGTGGACTTGGAAAGGGGCACAGTGGTGATGAGGGAGGGAGGGAGGGACTGGGAGGGAACGAGGGTTCGGGGCACGGCTGGGATATAGAATTAATAAAATGTAACTGATAAAAATAAAAAAAGGAAAAAAAAAGAAAAAAAAAAGATAAAACTCAAGTAGCAGATTGGCATAGACTCAGAGATCCACACCCAGACCCATGGAGAAGGAGAGTCCTTGGAACACATATTTCTAAATTGGATGTTTCCATCAAATCTCTGCCATCAGAGGCAAGGAACCTCACAAATGAGGAGAAAAGATTGTAAGACTCAGAGGAGATGGAGGATCTCAGGAAAACATGGCCTTCTAAAGCAACTAAGCATATGAATCAACAGAAAGAGAAGCAGAAAGCAAAGGGCCTACATGGGTCAGAAAGAGATCCTCTAGTATACATTAGAGCTTTCTTGTTAGTAGTTTAATGGTAAAAATTAACATTTACTTTGATAATAATTTAATGTATTTTCATAAATGATAGATTACGCAAGATATAATTGTGCTTTTTAGTTTTTTGTTATAATTTGTACAAACTAGACATGAAAAACAAGTTATTGTTTAAGGAATTTCAGAAAATTTAAGTCAATAGTAAAATGCTATATTCAGTCATGCTAAAAGTGACACTAAATAGAAATACTGAAATACCAGCATAAAATATGTTCAACCATTTTCTCCCATGAGTAGAAAGGCAGTTCAAGTTAGGTAGTCATAACTAATGACTGATTAGGTCCTCAGTGGAGCAATGTAAATGAGAGTAATTTAAAAGTAGATTATTAATAGTTTTTAGCAAAGAAAAATTGATAGTGGTCATTAACAGTTGCTTATAATTTATTGAATTATGATTACACTATTGGTTTTCTTTATATTGTCTTTTTATAAGGAAATTTTCTCCTAGAATCTGGTCATACTGCGTATTTTTATTTTTTATTTATTACAATTTATTCACTTTGTATCCCATCTGTGGCCCCTCCCTCAATTCCTCCCAAATCCTCCCTCCATCCCTCTTCTCCTTCTGTGCACCTCCCCTAGTCCACATATAGGGGAGGTCCACCTCCACTTCTATCTGACCCTAGTCTATCAGGTATCATCAAGGCTGCCTGCATCATCTTCTTTGGTTGCCTGCCAAAAGAGGCTGCTCCCCCCCTCCAGGGGGACTTGATCAAAGAGACAGCCACTGTGTTCATGCCAGATTACAGACCCTGCTACCCTTACTAGAAAACCCACTGAATATTTAAACAAGTTAGTCAACCTAAATAACTTTGTTCAGTTTTAAAGAAATAATGATAAGCTAATGTGATGTATTTGGTCATAAAATTTAGTATTGATATATCTTTTAGTCAAACTGTGGTTAATCCTAAACCAGCTGTATACCCAAATCACCAGACAGAGACTGGGATTCATTTAATTAACTTATTTCACAATGCTGGGCAATAGTTATTCCATCCTAAACCTCCAAGCCAATGTGATTTCCTAACATTCAGATTTTACCCATTATAATTGCTTTTAGTGATATCTTAGGTCCGGTCCATCACTACACCTTGTTCCAAGACCTCTCCTCCAGCTTCTGCTCTCCCAACTTCTCTCCTCTCTCAGCTCCTGCTCCTCTCTCTCCTCCTCTGCCTCTCACTCCTTCCTGTCCTCTGCTTCCTCCCTTCTCCCTCCTACTCCTTCCTCTCCTTTGCTCAACATTGTTTTTAGTTGTTTTATTTTGGCATGTGTACACAAAATTAAGACAGGTGATGCTTAGAATAAGTATCACAATGCAATGTCCGAATTGAAACTAGAGACTGAGGGAGAGAAATCAGCATTTGAATGAACAAGGGTAAGGTGTATACATTCCAAAAGAACATTATACCAACACTAATGATAATTTATAACAATAACATTGTGTGTTTTCAGTATATAAGTTATTGCATAGACATTTTGTCATTTGTAATTAAATCATAGACATTTAAATGAGATTAATAAAAAGAAATTTTATAAGGAAGTTTGAGTCATCAAATAAAAATAGTCTTTGCTTTTCAAAGTCAAAGTGAAAAGTCTTAAATTTTCAACCTCAAATCAATATTCAATTACTGTAACTAAATAGAAATGAAGAAGTCAATTTAAGTGTTTGAATTTTGTCCATCATCACCAATCAATATGAAGACTAGAAGACATTTATTTTAAAGACCTGCCTATGATTTTAAGTACAATACTATAAAATATGTCATAAAAGGAAATTGGTAATTTTATATCATATAGCTCAAAAAAGTGTACAAAAAAGTACTTATTAAATATTTAGTTTATAAAACATTTTCAGTAGTTTACTCTCCAGTAATATTTCAAAGCCAAACTATCAATCTGTATAAAAGGTCCTCATGGTCTGTGTTGTCTTATTCTTTATACCTCACTGTTATGTTCATAAAGTTTTCAACACACACACTCTTCATGCAGCTGACATTGCACTGTCAAGTGTAACTTCATGTATTTTCTCTGTTTACTTCCAATATATTACTAAATATAAATGAAGTGGTTTCTACTTAGTTATAAGATTCTGCTAAAGATTATCTGCACTAGGAATATAAAATTATCAAGTTACATCAGACTGTGAAATTGTTGAAGAAATATAAATTTCCATAGATTATGCTGAAGTGTGGACATGTTTCTGCCAGTATCTTGCCAGCCTATGTCCATTTTTCATTTACTGAAGCAAGTGGCTAAAAGGTTTTGTAGTAGTAGAGAATATGCCCCTGCAAAAACAGAAATTGACTGAATAAATACCAAAACCAAATCTTTCAAGGAGAACCTTAGGCATCATAAATGCCAAGGGTCTGGAATAAATACTAACCGCTGTCAATATCCACATGTAACAAACTTTATTAGCAATGGAATGAAGCATTAAAACATTTTGTATAATTTAGAAATTCAAAAAATCTAGCTTATGAAACTAATATAATGAGTAAATGCCATGGTAATACTTGTCATGATGAAACTGTTTATTCCTATGAGAACTCATTAGCAAAAGAACAAACTTGTATTTCCACTAACATGAAGTCTAAGGAACTGAATGTGCAATATAGTTGTTTTAGCTTTCATTTTGTTTTGCAATTGAGTTATATTGTGAAGTCAATGTGGTCAAGAACTCACAATGCAAAAATTAGACCATTGCCATCATAATTATATGTTGGGAGAATTTTTTATTAAATTGTGGCTGCTCTTACCACTAATCGATTCTTATTTTCTTTCTATTTCTGTCAACACTTCCTGTTTCCTAAAGGTCCCTTTGCCCTGTTCAAGGCATTTTGTTTTGTTTTGTTTAGTTTTGTTTTGTTTTGGTTTGGTTTGGTTTGTTTTGGTTTGTTTTGGTTTCACCTCTGAGTTTAACTGGAATCATCCATCTGAGTGACTATGGAGCTGTCCAGTGGAGCATAGTGATCCCGCTAGTGTGTACATATCTGAATATGCTGATGCCTACTCTCCTAGAATCTATCCATCAGTAGGCAGTTTTTCAAGAGAGAGGGCTATGCATTGATTGTTGCTAGAGAAGAAAAAAACAGTTCCAAAGGATATATTGATCCATCTAATTACTCAGCAACAATTACAATTATGGTGGTCATATTATAATTTCAGTAAACTTAAAAAACTTTATGGATACCATTTCATAGTGTACCTTTTAGATTCGGGGACAACTTTCTTCATTTGACATTATTTCTGAGCTATAAAAGCTCCATTTTTATTGACAAAAGATTTTAAGTTTCTAAAGAAAGGTAATAAGAGATGACAAAAGGGTAAATGTAGTTATTAGGGAGCAAAATGATGGTACAGGTTGGACCAGAAATATATTTCTTCACCAACAAAGAATTTATGTATGTATGTATGTGATATCACATTTAAGTCATGATTTAAATGAGAGCCTCTTAAATTTTAAACCTTGTCTTACATGAAAAGCTATACTATTAGTTACTTTATTAGCTTGTTAATATTTTAATAATAATAATAATACATCTAATCTGCACTACCAAAAACAAACCTGAAACTCTAATTTGGCCTGTTAGTCACCTAATAATGTGTTATACATCTTGAGTCAATAATTTTATTCTAGAAATCCAATCTCCTTCAATGAAGCTCTTTCTTAACATAGGCCCATGCCTTTCATTTTTTGAAATGAAAAACAAATGTTCAGATACAAATACAATTTTAGTCTCATTGAGTAGGAATCATATACATCTCTACAGGTTTCTGCTTGAACTCAAGGCATAATAAGAGTATAAGGAGAATGATTGGAAGATTCCAATAAGATGTGGGTTTTTTTCTTCACAAGGAACATTAAGTAAAATTGTCTTGATTAAGAGAACATTTTAAATACACTTTGGTAATCTATTAGTTTATTTTCCAAACCAGTGTCTTTCTGCAGTTTCTTAAAATCATATCTGCTGCTCAAGCTGTCCTTCATTAGAATCCGCATAGTCCTTTCAAAATTTCTACCAGAAAGCTAGCTAAAGCACAAATTTAAAAAGCCAGAACATGGCAAAGCAAGCTGATTTTGATTATTAACTCTAAGCAACAGCACTGTGGGAGTTAAAAAATATTTGAGTTCTGTAGTTCACTCACGGAGACTAAGCAGTAGCCAATAATGGACTACCGACCAGAATGGCTGACCATTATCAGAAAACATGGTGAGAAAGTGGGACAGTGAAACAGATTTATCTAATTTCCCCCATTCCAGGTAAAGGTTGATTGAAATAACAAGATATTTTACAAACTACCACAGAAAGAAGGGGGGGATAGAAAGACCTGGAGGGGAAAGGAGTTCCACAAGGATAGCAAGAGAACTAAAAAATCTGGGCATAGGGGTCTTTTCTGAGACTGATACTCCAAACAAGGACCATGAATGGAGATAACCTAGAACCTGTGTACAGATGGAGCCCAACGGAGCTCAGTGTCTGAGAGGGTTCCCAAGTAATTGGAACAGGGGCTGTTTCTGATATGAACTCATAGGCTGGCTCTTTGATCACCTCCACCTGAGGGGGGAGCAGCCTTACCAGTCCACAGAGGAAGACAAAGATGTCAGTCCTGATGAGACCTGATAGACTAGGGTCAGATGGATGGAGAGAAGGATCTCCCCTATCATTGGACTGGGGGAGGGGCATAGGATTAGAAGAAGGTGGGAGGTTGGGGTTGGGAGAGGGAGGGGACTACAACTAGAATACAAAATGAATAAACTGTAATTGATAAAAATGAAATAAAAATTTTAAAAAGCTCCTGCAGACCTCTGATCTAATCTCATCTACTGTTTCCTGGCCCTTGTCTGCAATGTTTCTCTTCATAAAATATGGCCAGTTAAAGTTAAAGGCCATAGAATAGTTTCCATTAAATGAATAATTTACGCTATTTGGCATGTAAAATTTTGAGCACTAATAAATAGAAACAAAACAGGATGCTGAACAAAACAACAACAACAACAAAACTGTCAGAATACTACACATCAACACACTAAATGCTCTTTGTTATCTGACCCTGCTTGGTCTTATCTCATAATTTGAATTTCCTTCTAGGCTATTTAGAAAGCTTTCTCTCCCACATTATTGCTATTGATATGATAACTAATTTCAAATACAAATCAAAAGTTACCTCACCAGTCCTTATGGCTGGTGTAGTCATATAAATTTCACAGCATATGACACACATCTCAATTATTTTTCTGTACCAAAGTAATTAGCTATCTCTACCAAAGTCTTCTGAAACTATGCTGTTTATTATTTTACTTATTATTTATTACAGTTCATTCACTTTGTATTCCAGTTATAGCCACCCTCATCTCCTCTCAGTCCCACCCACTCTCCTTCTAATTCCCCAAACCCCCTTACCTAGTCCACTGTTACAGGAAGTCCTCCTCCTCTTCCATCCAACCCTAGCCTATTAGGTCTCATCAAGACTGGCACATTGTCTTCCTCTGTGGCCTAACAGGGATGCACCCACAGGGGGAAGTGATCAAAGAGCCTGCCAGTGAGTTCATGTCAGAGACAGCCCCTGATTTTCTTACTAGAGAGCCCACTTTGAAACTGAGCAGCCTGTGGGCTTCATATGAGCAGGGATTCTAGGTCCTGTCCATACATGGTCCTTGGATGGAGAATAGGTCTCTGCAGGACCCTCTGGTCCCAGGTATTTTGGCCCTGTTGGTCTCCTTGGGGAGCTCCTGTTCCATCCAGGTCTTGCTATCTACTCTTTCTTCTATAAGATTCCCTACACTCTACTCAAAGTTTGAATATGAGTCTCAGCAGCTGCTTCGATACCCTGATGAGTAGAGTCTTTCAGAGACCCCTTGTGTAAGGTTCCTGTCCTGTTCACTGTCTTCTTCTACTTTCGATGTCTACTCTGTTTGCCATTCTGAATGAAGTTACAGCCTCTTCACTAGGGTCCACTTTGTTGTTTAGCTTCCTTAGGAGAATGAATTTTAGTATGTTTATCCTATGTTATATGGCTAATATGCAATTATAAGTGAATATTTACCATATATGTCTTTCAGCTTCTGGGTTACCTCACTCAGGATAATCTTTTCAAGTTCCATCCATCTACAGGAAACTTTCATGATTTCCTTGTTTTAAATTGTTGAGGAGTTTTCCACTATGTAAATGTAGCACATTCTTCTGTTGAGGGACATGTATGTTGTTTCCAGATACTGGCTATTATGAATATAGCTGATATGACCCTAGTTTTATGGTTGAGATCTTTTGGATATATGCCCACGAGTGGTATAGCTGGATCTTGAGATAACACTATTCTTAATTTTCTGAGAAAGAACCAGAATGGTTTCCAAAATGGTTGTACAAGGTTACATTCCCACAAGCAATGAAGGAGGGTTCCCATTTCTCAATACCCTCTCCAGCATGTGTCATCCTTTAAATTTTTTTCAAGAAATTCAAATATAAGTTTATTTAGAAAAAGAGGTAAAAGCTAGTCAACACTATTTTGATTATATATATTTTTTAATTCCTGATATATCTTGAAAACCAGGTACAACATACAAATGAACATGAGGGAAAATAAACAATTGAACTAAGAAAAGATTTTAGGGTTTATTATATATATATATATATATTTAATTTAAAGTTTATTTACTTTGTATCCCATCTGTAGCCCCCTCATTCATTTCCTCCCACTCCCAGCCTCCTTTCCTCATCTCCTCCTTGCCCCGATCTAAGTCCACTTATAGGGAGGTCCTCCTCCCCTTCCATCTGACCCTAGCTTATCATGTCTCACAAGGACTGACTGCAATGTCCTCCTCTGTGGCCTAGCTAGGTTTCTCCTCCCATGGGGGCTGCTAAGGTCAAAGAACTAGCCATATAGTTCATGCCACAGACAGTCCCTGTTCCTCTTACTAGCTAAGTCACTTGGATACTGAGCTGCCATGGGCTACGTCCAAGCAGGGATTCTAGGTAATATCCATGCATGGTCCCTGGTAGGAGAATTAGGCCCAGACAAGCCCCTGTGCCCAGATATATTTGGTCTTTGTGGAGTTTCTGTTCTCTCCAGGTCTTCTTAACTCTTTCTTCTTTCATATGATTCCCTGCATTCTGCCCAAAGTTTGGTTATGAGTCTCAGAATCTGTTTAGATACATTGATACATAGAGTCTTTCAGAGGCTGTCTATGGTAGGCTCCTATCCTGCTTCTCATTTTCTCCTACTTCCAATATCCATCCTATTTGTCTTTCTAAATAAGGATGGACCTTCCGACATTGGGTCTTCCTTCTTGTTTAGCTTCTTTAGGTGTACAGATTTTAGTATGTTTATGCTATCTTATCTTATAGGTCTAGTATCCATTTAAAAGTGAGTATATACTTTGCTTGTCTTTCTGCTTCTGGGATACCTCACTCAGGATGATCTTTTCTAGATCCCACCATTAGCCTTCAAATTTCATTATTTCCTTGGTTTTAAAAGCTGAATAGAATTCCATTGTGTAAATGTACCACAATTTCTGTATCCATTCCTCCATTGAGGGACATCTGGATTGTTTCCAAACCCTGGATATTACAAACATGGTTGAACAAATGTCCTTGTTTTGTACATAGCATCTTTTGGGTATATGCCTAGGAGTGTTATAGCTGGATGTTGAGGAAGCACTATTCCTAATTGTCTGAGAAAGCTCCAGATTGATTTCCAAAGTTGTTGTACAAGTTTACATTCCTACCATCAATGGAGGAGGGTTCCCCTTTCTCCACAACCTCTCACTTTAGTTTTTGATCTTAGCTATTCTGATGGGTGTGAGGTGAAATTTCAGGGTCATTTTGATTTGCATCTCCCTGATGCCTAAGGACTTTGTGCATGTCTTTAAGTGTTTTTCTGCAATTCTACAATCCTCTACAAAGAGTTCTCTTTTTAGCTTCATACCTCATATTTTAATTGTATTGCTTGATTTGTTGCTTTTTAGGTTCTTTAATTCTTTATATATACTGGATATTAGCCCTCTGTCAGATATAGGTTTGGTAAAGATCCTTTCCCAATCTGTAGGTTGTCATTTTGTTTTGATGAAAGTGTCTTTTGCTTTACAGAAGTTTTTTTTAGTTTCATGAGGTCCCATTTATTTATTGTTGATCTTAGAGCCTGTGCTGTTGGTGTTCTATTCAGGCCTGTGCCAATAAGGGCAAAGCATTTTCCCACTTTTATTTTTCTAACAGATTTAGTGTGTCTTGATTTATGTTGAGGTCTTTGATCCACTTGGACTTTAGTTTTGTGCATGGTGATAAATGTGGATCTAGTTTCATTTTTCTGCATTTAAACATACAGTTGGACCAACACCATTTGTTGAAGGTGCTGTCTTTTTTCCATTGAAAGATTTTAGCTTCTTTGTCAAAAAATCAAGTATCCATAGATGTGTGGGCTTATTTCTGGATCTTCTTTCAATTCCATTGATCCACCTTTCTGTTTTTATGCCAATACCATGCATTTATTTATTACTATTGCTCTATAGTACAGCTTGAGATCAGGGATAGTAATTCCTCCAGACGATCTGTTGTTGTGTATACAGGACTGTTTTGGAAATTCTGGGTTTTTCATTTTTTCATATGAAGTTGAGAATTTTTCTTTCAAGTTCTGTAAAGAATTGCGTTGGTATATTAATGGGAATTACATTGAATCTGTAAATTTGTTCTGGCAGGATGGGCATTTTCACTATGTTTATCCTACCAATCTACGAGCATGGGAGATCTTTCCATCTTCTGATAACTTCTTCAATTTCTTTCTTCAGAGACTTGAAGTTTTTTTCAAACAGGTCTTTCACTTGCTTGGTTAGAGTCATACCAAGATATTTCATGTTATTACTGGGTATTGTGAAGGGAATTGTTTCCCTGATTTCTTTCCTGGCCCTTTTGTCTTTGGTGTACAGGAAGGTTTCTGATTTTTTTTTTAGTTGATTTTATAACCAGCCACATTCCTGAAGGTGTTTATCAGCTGAAGGAATTCTCTGGTTAAATTTTCTGGTCCCTCATTAATACTATCATATCATCTGCAAATAGTGATACTTTGACTTTTTCCTTTCTGATTTCTATCCCCTTGATCTCCTTTAGTTTTCTTATTGCTCTAGCTAGCACTTCAAATATTATTTTGAAGAGATATGGAGAGAGTGGGCAGCCTTGCCTTGTCCCTGATTTCTGTGGGATTGATTTAAGTTTCTCTCCATTGAGTTTGATGCTAGCTATAGGCTTGCTGAGTATGGCCTTTACTACGTTTAGGTATGTGCCTTGTACCTCTGATCTCTACAAGACTTTAAATATGAATGTGTGTTAGATTTTGTTAAATGGTTTCTCATTATCTCAGGAAATGATCATGTGGTTTTTCTCCTTCAGTTTTTTTATATGGTGGATTACATTGATGGATTTCACATATTGAACCACCCTTGCATTCCTGTGATAAAGCCTACTTGGTCATGGTGGATGATATCTTTTATGTGTTCTTGGATTCTCTTTGCAAGTATTTTGTTGAGCATTTTTCATGAATGTTCATAAGAGAGATAGGTCTGACGTTCTCTTTTTTGGTGTGTCTTTGTTTGGTTTAGGTATCAAGGTGACTGTGGCTTCATAGAATGAGTTTGGTAATGTTCCTTTTGTTTCTATTTTGTGAAATAGTTTGAAGAGAATTGGAGTTAGCTCTTTTCTGAAGGTCTGGTAGCATGCTGCACTGAAACCATCTGTTCCTGGGCTTTTTTTTTTGGGGGGGGGAGACTTTTAATGACTGCTTCTATTTCCTTGGGGGATGTGGGACTAATTCAATCTTTTTACCTAATCTTGACTCAATTTAGGTAGATGGAATCTATTAAGAAAACTGTCAATTTCCTTCTGATTTTCAAATTTTGTGGCATATAGACAGTTATATTTTTCTGCATTTCTTTGAGAGCTCTGTTCATATCCTCTTTTTGTTCCTCTAATAACTGCATAAGCATAGCCTTAAAGTCACTTACTTGTGTTCCACTGAATTAAAATATCCATTGACTTTGTGCATTGCTGGTGGGGCCATGATGTCCTGATTTTTGTTGAGTGAATTCTTATGCATACCTCTGGCCATTTGCTCATATGTGAACTTCAGTGTTTGTTCCTAGAGTCTGAACTTCAGACCTGAACCATCTTTCTCTGGAATATTCTTCAGGAAGATGAGAGGTCCAGTTGTATGAGAGTGTAAGTTGTTGCTTCAGCTGTACCAGAGGGAGGAAAAGCTGCTAGTGCAGAAACGTTATTGCAGGTAAGTAAGCATGTGTGTGTGTGTGTGTGTGTGTGTGTGTGTGTGTGTGTGTTTGTGTAAGTGTATCTTGAAGGAGAGCGTGCAAGAGAATGTAGGTGCTTGGGGGTTTGGGAGTAAGTGCAGGAGGGTATGTGGATGCTAGTGCTGTTCACAAGAGCAGATTGGGAGCATAAAGCACCTGTGCAGATTTCCTGAATACCCAGGGGTCTACAGTCTGTGGCAGGTTCTGTAGGCTGGACTCTGAGATCTGTGGCTGACATTGAAGGCCGGACATGTACACTGTTGTGGGTTCTGTGTGCCCAGCCCTGTCATCTGTGATAGAAACTGTGAGCACAGCATGCTGGACTCTGCTCTCTGAGTAGGAATGTGCTATGTGCTTCCTCTGCTGCCTCCCCCCTCAGGCAAGGATGGAGATCGGAGGTCATGGGAGAAATACTGGGGGTTTGAGTGTTCCCAGTTTAACTTCTTGAGCTCTTTATGTAATCTGGATATTAACCCTCTGTCAGGTGTAGGGTTGGTGAGGATCATTTTAGAGTCTGTAGGCTGTGTAGTTATTCTGTTGACAGAATCCTTTGCTTTACAGAAGCTTTTCAGTTTCATTTGGAGCCATTTATTGATTGTTGATCTTAGAGGCTGTGCTGCTGGTGTTTCGTTCAGGAACTTGTCTCCTGTGCTAATAAATTCAAGGTTCTTCCCCAATTTTTCTTCTAAAAAGTTTATTGTGTCTGGTTTTATATTGAGGTCTTTGATCCACTTGGACTTTAGTTTTGTGCAGGGTGATAAGTATGGATCTATTTTCCTTTTTTTCTACATGTAAACATCCAGTTAGACCAGCACCATTTGTTGAAGATGCTGTCTTTTTTCCATTGAATGGTTTTGGCTTCTTTGTCAAAAATCAATTATCCATAGGTGTGTGGATTTATTTCTGGGTTTTCTATTCAATTCTATTGATTCACCAGTCTGTTTTTATGCCATTACCAGGCAGTTTTTATTACTGTTGCTCTATAGTACAGCTTAAGATCAGGGATGGAGATACCCCCAGAAGATCTTTTATTGTATATGATTGTTTTAGCTATTTGGGTTTTTTGTTTTTCCATTTGAAACTGAGAATTGTTCTTTCAAGGTGTGATATATCTCTCAAAACAAAATGGGGTGTTCTTAACTATCTTTGTACTGTGGTTTCTCTTGGCAGCTACTGAATCATGTGGAACACTTCCCACACTCTTTCTAGGTGGACAAATTAAAATAAAAGTATATATGTATAGAAATGGAATTAATTAAAATGCAAATTGAGATAGTAATATAGGAGTTTAATGTGCAACTTGAATGTATATTAACACAAACTCAAAGTAGGGATTAGTGAATTAATCACTAGTATATAATATTCTGTGATTAGTGAAAATATATACAGAAAAAACTTTCTAAAATATTAGTGACAATTTCACAGCTACCACCATGTCATATCTTACCAATCTTCATAACTTGAAAGAAATGTTAAGCTGCAGTTAAATGTTAGTAAAAATAAAGACAATTTTTTTTTTCTCATTCCAAATTTTTTTTGGGGGGGGAATCAAGATCAAGAAAATTCATTTTGACTGTGTGGATTCAAGAGCAGAGTATTTGACATCTTCAACATTGTTTCTTTAGAAAAAAATAGAACCCTTGTCATAACTCAAACATGCTGAATGGAAGTTAATTTGTGTACTAAGATGCATTTTCAAATTTCATCTCAGTCATTATTACATTATAACTCATCGTCAAATCTGATACATATGTGTGTGTTAAAATTGTAATGTAATCATTATAATTAAATTTTAGTTTATAATTATAAATTTGTTCATATAAATTTGACAAATTTACATGAGGTGATTCTATACACTGAACTATGTGTATCCTTCAGTTCATAAATAGAAACAAAAAATTAAAACAAAAAGAACTCGTATAAAATTTAAAATTGGATTTTTATTTTTTTGCACTGTTTTCATCCTAAGTCAAGAGACAGACATAAAAATTGCAGTGCTGTTGGAGAGATATTTATAATCCACATGAGTATGCCATTTTCAATATAAACTAAAATTTATTACAACTATTAGTGAAAGAGGAGAGACGTGGCCTATCAACTCAGATGGAATTCTCTGTCACTAACTACATTGAATCACACACAGAAAGGCAATTATCTATTAAAAACTGCAGGTGAGAAAATAGTGTTTGCTTTCCAAACTTATCTATTTTTCAGGTTACTTTGGGGTATGCCATGTCCTCCAAGCTGACTTGAATTTCTTAAGTTGACCTATTTATGTTTTACAAATGCTAGTATTATAGATATGCCTTATTCACAGCTTTATATTTGGTATAATATTTGGTATAGCTATAGGTGTTTTATGTATGCTGTACAATTTGATAAAATTATAGATTAAAAATCATGAAAAATATGATTTAACATTAAATGTGTGTTAATAACATAATTCTACAATTATCATGAGTCCATATGATAGACGAAAATGTAACATGGTTTATTCTCACTCATAAGTGGATATTAGCTACATAATATAGGGTAAACATACAGAAATCTACAGACCTAAAGAAGCTAAGCAACAAAGAGGACCTTAGGAAAGATGCTTAATTCTCAGTCAGAAGGGAAAACAGGATAGAAAACAGAATCAGTATAAAAAGAGGAACTGGATGAGAGCCTAGCACAGATGTCCTCTAAAAGATTCCAACCAGAAGAAGATTGAAGCAGATGCAGAGATTCACAGCCAGAATTTGGACAGAGTACAGGGAGCTTTCCGGAAGAAGGGGCTATAAAGGATTCGGAGGGGACAGGAGCCACACAAGGAGACCAACAATGCAAAAATAAATAAATAAATAAATAAATAAATAAATAAAATAAAAATAAATAAATAAAAGCTGGGCTGAAGGTGGATACAGAGACTGATGCATCAACCAAAGATCAAACATACTGAGGGCCTAGAGCGCATGCTCAGATATAGCCTAGAGATAGCTCAGTGTCCATGTGGGTCCTCTAGTAAGGAAAGAAGAATACACAGATTCTGATATGAACTTGGTTGCCTGCTCCTTGATCACTTCTCCCTGGTGGGGCAACTTAGCCAGTCTACAGATGAAAAGGATCCAGGCTGTCCTTATGAAACCTGACAGGCTAGGGTCAGACAGTAGGAGAGGAGGACTTTCCTTATCAGTGGACTAGGGAAGAGGGTTAGGGGAAGAAAAGTAGAGAGGATGGGACAGGGAATAGATGAGGGAGGGAGCTACAACTAAGATACAAAGTGAGTAAATTGTAAATAATAATAATAATAATAAAATTATCTAGACCATTTGAGAAATATATTTTTAAATGTACATGTTATATACTCTTGATATGTTGTGATAAGCATGTTATATATTCTTCTAATATATACAATTATAATTAATGTTTCATTTCTCCTGAATGCTTCTAAATTCAGAAAAGTTCAGATTTTATGAAAGCATACCCCATATTATCAACACAAAGAACCTTACTAAATAGTTGTTTGAAGTAGGAAATGAAATTTTTAGTAGTATACTTCAAAGTATAAGTTTATATATAGTAAGTAGCCTATTCTTTTTTATTTCAAATAAGACATTCACTAAAAAATGATTAGACTCTTTCAGAGTAACTGCTAGAATCATGATTACCTATGCTATTACCCGCAAAATTGACTCTACCTCGTAAGATTTTATTTATATAAGAAATTCTTTCACTGCAAAGAACTAATAAAACATTTACTTTTCAACTTTTAAGGGTCACAATATTAGTAGCATACAAACAAAGTAATATAGAAAACAGAGTCCATTATAGTATACTTGTTATACCTAATCATCACTTTTTGTTTTGGTTTCTTCTATTTTTTTTAATATTTACTTAATGTATATGTCTGGGTACCTAAGTATTTACATATATGTATATGCACTGTGTGCTTGCAGTAAAGGGCATCAGCTCTCTTGCAACTGTAGAAGCAGGTGATTGTGAACTACCATGTAGGTGCCGGGAACCAAATCTTTATCCCCTGCAAGAGTAGTAAGTGTTCTTGGGTACTGAGTCATCTTTACAGCCCCTACGTTTTTGGAACAGGATTTTACTTTGTAGCTGAGGCCCACCTTCTTTCACATCCCAGGCTTTCTTTACATTTAGTCCTTCTGCTTCAACATCACTAGTGCTGAGATTTCAATACTGCATCAAAACAATTTGGTCTAATCACTGCTTTGATAACAGACTCAAAAAGCCAGGAGACATTTGCTAACTAGGAGATTGAGTTTAGTGTAAACAATTTAGAGCTCTTAGTCTTATGATAAAAATATAAATATATTTCACATAAAAAATAAACACTAAGGGTCAAAGATGGTGATGACCAGTGAATACCATATCTGAGGGGCCCAGGATCTGAAACTCAGAAATTTTTGGTGAGTGCAGGGGCAGCTGAAGCCAGAACATTCACACTGAGGCTTCCTGGGATAGAGGGGACAACCCGTGAGCTGGGAGAATTTGGATCCAGATCACCATGGACATGTCCAGTGGACTGAGAGTGGTTAATATTCAACACCCCTGCACTTCCTCTTGTCTCAGGCACTGGTCTCCCTGTTCAGCAGAAGTAACCAACAGAGGCCCCTGCTGAAGCATGGGCTTCCCTGTTCAGCTGAGGCCTCAGTGGTTGCCTCAATCAGGAGGTTCCATGCCTCTGTGGTTACCCCAAGCAAAAGCTTCACTGATCCATGATAGAAATAGCACAGGTAGCTTCAGCTGCTGCAGGGCAGTGGCTAGTCCAAGCACTAACCTCCACGGTCTGTGACTGAGACTTCAGAGACAACTACCGCAAGTAATAGGTCTCTCTGTCTGGAGGCCAAACAGTGGACACCACTAAGCTGATGGATCTCCTGCACTCTCATTTGCTCCTGTGTGCCCAAATTTGAGAGTAGAGAACAGGGGGAACCACTGTGATTTCCTATTAGCCCTGCCAGCAAGTGAGTTTGCCTTTAAGTGAGAGCATGCAGAACCCAAGATCCAAGGCCCCTCTGCACTAGCAGCCAGATATCAGATCCCTCCCACCCACACCCCTACTGTTGGTAACATAGGGATCTTGGGGAGAGCATTCTCAACATTGAAGCACCTGTTCTGTGGGTCTATGACTGGAATCCAGGAAAACAATTCCTGGAGCCCAGACAGATCTGAAAACCAAGAAGACAGTAGGACAGGCCTATAGGCCACTGAGATATTCAGGGCACCTGAGCATTCACATTGCACCCGCAAACAGCATCATCACTTGCACACCCTCCTGAGCTTCAGCTCCACCCTTCCAGACATTTACACATTCTTGTATCCTCTCTCTCAAGGCACACTGCCAAGAAAACATCCGAGCTTGTACATATGGGCCTGTGACCTTCCTCCATTAACTACAGCTGAAACAACAACATACAATCTCAAACCCATGGACTTCTCTAATCCTCCTGAAGAATACTCCAGGCACTATAGACAGATGGTCTCAGTCTGAAGTACATATTCCAAAAACAAACAGCAAAGGTTACTGAGAAGTAGATGGCTAGAGGTCGGCTTAACAACATACCCCAACAAAATCAGGAAATCATGGCTTCATCAGCAACCATCAAAATAAATGGATATTTTAATTCATCAGAAGCACAGGAAAATTATTGTAATGCTATGCTTATCCTGTTATTAAAGGTACATGAAGTGGAAACAAATAAGTCTCTCAAAGAATTACAGGCAACTACAGCCAAACAAATAGAGGCACAAGTAGTGGCATATAGAGAGGAAACTAACAGAAAAATAGAGGCCATCATGGAAAGACAGGAATCTACATTCAAACAGATGAAGGAAGTGGTGCAAGGCATAAAAATAGAATTAGACTCAATAAAGAAAACACAAACAGAGAAAAGCCTGGAGCTGGAGAATTTAGAGAAAAGATCAGAAACCACAAACTTAAGCATCACCAACAGAATACAAGAGATGGAAGAGAATCTCAGGCACTGAAGATACAATTGCAGAAACTGATATATCTCTCAAAGAAAAAGTAAAATCAGAAAAGTTCCAAACACAAATCATCAAAGAAATACAAGAGACAATGAAAACATGAAATATAAGAAGAGTAATAGACATATTACTCCATGCTCCAAGGACCAGAAAATATTTTTAAGAAAATCATAAAAGAAAATTTTCCCAACTTAAAGAAAGAAATGTCCATCAACATTCAAGAGACCTACAGAAAACCAAATAAACTAGATGAGAAATGAAATTCCACATGTAATTTAATAGTCAAAACACGAACTCTACAGAACAAAGAAAAACTATTAAAATGAACAACGGAAAAAGGTCAAGTAATATACAAAGGTAGACCAATCAGAATGACAACAGATTTCTCAAGAAAAACTAGGAAATCCAGAAGCACCCGGGCAGATACCATGTAGTCTCTAAGGTATAAAAGATGCCAACCCAGATTTCTATCTCAGGAAAGTTTTCAATTAACATAGATGGAGAAAACAAAATATTCCATGACAAAACTAAACTTTAACAATATCTATAAAGCAACACAGCCATACAGAGGATACTAGAAGGAAAAATCTAATTCACTGAAATCAACTACACCCAAGAAAATCAAGGATATAAATAACTTCACAACAAAGACTTAAAAGAAAACAAGCATTGAAACACAGTAACACCGCCAACTCTACAATAAAAGGATCTAACATTCATTGGTCACTATTATCTATAAACATCTATGGACTCAACTCTCTAATAAAGAGACACAGACAAACAGAATGGTTGCAGAAACAGGATCCAACATTCTGCTTCATCCAAGAAACACACCTCTGCAACAAAGGTAAACACTACCTCAGAGTAAAGGGATGTAAAAGTGTTTTTCAAGCACAGGGACCCAGAAAAAAAGCTGGGGTAACTATGCTAATATCTAATAAAATAGACTTTCCAAAGTGGTTATACAAGCTTACATTCACACCAGCAATGAGAAGGGTTCCCATTTCTCTACAACCTCTCCAGCATGTGTTGTCACTTGAGGTTTTGAGCTTAGCCATTCTGATAGGTGTAAGTTGAATTCTCAGGGTCATTTGCATCTCCCTCATGGCTAAGGAAGTTGAGCATTTCTTTAAGTGTTTCTCTGCCATTCTATATTCCTCTACAGAGAATTCTGTTTAGCTATGTACCCCATTTTTTCAATTGGATTGCTTTATTTGTTGCTTTTTAACTTCTTTAGTTCTTTATATATTCTGGATATCAGCCCTCTGTCAGATATAGGGTTGGTGAAGATCCTTTCCCAGTCTGTAGGCTGTCATTTTGTTCTGAGGACAGTGTCTTTTGCTTTACAGAAGTTCCTTTCTCAGACAATTAGGAATAGTGATTCCTCAAGATCTACCTATAACACTCCTAGGCATATATCCAAAAGATGCTCAAGTACTAAACAAGGACATTTGTTTAACCATGGTTTTAGCAGCTTTATTTGTAATAGCTAGAACTTGCAAACAACCCAGATGTCCCTCAATGGAGGAATGGATACAGAAATTGTGGTATTTTTACACAATGGAATACTACTCAACAATTAAAAATTAGGAAATCATGAAATTTGCAGGCAAATGGTGAGATCATACTGAGTGAGGCATCCCAGAAGCAGAAAGACATGCAAAGTATATACTCACTTATAAATGGATACTAAACCTATAAAGTTAGGATAAATATACTAAAATCTGTACACCCAAATTAGATAAACAAGAAAGATGATCAACCCTCACTTAGAAAGACAAATAGAATGGACATTAGAAGTAGGAGAAAACATGCAACACGACAAAAGCCTGTCATAGAGGGCCTCTGAAAGACTCTTCCTAGCAGTGTATCAAAGCAGATGCTGAGACTCATAACCAAACCTTGGCCAGAGTGCAGGGAATCATATGAAAATAGGGGACTTAGTAAGACCTGGAGAGGACAGGAGCACCACAAGGATCAAATACATCTGGGCACAAGGGTCTCTTCTGAGATTGATTCTCCAACCAAGGATCATGCATGGATATAAACTAGAACCCCTGCTCAGATTTAGCCCATGGCAGTATACACCAAGAACATTTGTTCAAACTTGTTCTAGCAGCTTTATTTGTAATAAAAGAATCTGGAAACAACACAGATGTCCCTCAATATAGGAATGGATACAGAAATCATGGTCCATTTACTTAGTGGAATACTGCTAAGCGATTAAAACAAGGAAATCATGACATTTGCAGGCAAAAGGTGAGAATTAGAAAAGATCATCCTGAGTGGTTTATCCTAGAAGCAGAAAAACAAGCAAAGTATATAGTCACTTTTAAGTGGATATTAGACATATAATTGTACTAAAATCTGTAAAACTAAAGAAGCTAAGAAAGAAGGAATACTCTGGCTAAGATGCTCAATCCTCATTAAGAATGGAAAAAGGGATAGACAGCAGAAGAGGGTGAAAACAAGGAACAAGGAACAAGGAACAAGACAGAGGCCTACCCATAGAGGGCCATTGAAAGACACTACCCAGTACGGTATTAAATAAGATGCTGAGAATCATAGCTAAACTTTGGGCAGAGTGCAGGGAATCTTATGAAAGTAGGGGGAGATATAAAGACCTGGAGGGGACTGGCGCATCACAAGGAGAGCAACAGAACCAAAAAATCTGGGCACAGGGGTCTTTTCTGAGACTTATATTCCAACCAAGGACCGTGCATGGAAATAAACTTGAACCTCTATACAGATTTTGCCCATGGTAGCTCAGTCTCCAAATGGGTTCTCTAGTAATGGGAACAGGGCCTGTCTCTGATATAATCTCAGTGGCTGGGTCTTTGTTCACCTTTCCGTGATGGGGGAGGCTATAAGGCCACAGAGGAAGACAATGTATCCATTCAGTCCTGAGGAGACCTTATAGGCCAAGGTCAGATTGAAGGGGAGGAGGACCTCCCCTAATTGAGAGCTGGGGAAGGGGCATGGGAGGTGAAGCAGGATGGCATGTGGAATTGGGAGGGGGTGAGTGAGGTGGCTACAGCTGGGATAAAAAGTGAATAAATTGTAACAAATAAATTAAAATAAAGTAAAATAAAATAAAATGATGAAAAGCATGATATTGTTTTGGTTATTGTGGAGCCAAGATGTCGACTAGCACACACAGCTTCTGAGCTGTGGAAGAGCTGAACTTCTGAGTTGGTGAGTGGAAGGACCTCTGAACCCAGGAAAACAAAGGTGCGGCTTTCTAAACAACAGGGAACATCACAGGAGGTGACAACTTTGGTCTCGGGTCACCCAGGCAATTGTATGGGGAAGGAGAGAAACGATCCTTTGATCTCCCGGCACTCTTCTCTCCCAGACCTCCCTCGACTCATGGAGATTCTCAGTGCAGACCTAACTGCCTGGGGTCTGCAGTGACTGAGGCGGAGCTCCTAGCCCTTTAGCAACAACTGTCAGCAGTACCGGTCTCAGATTCCCAGGCCCGCGCAGCAGCACCATCCTCCCAGAGCCAGAGTCTGCTAGGCAGCATACTGGCTCCACAGGATCACAATCACTGATGGTACAGCCCTCCCAACCACACAGTGACAGAGAATATGCCATATACTCACCACAACCAAGCAGAAATGCCATACAAGCTAGGCACACCAGGAACTGAGCCTCCCAAGCTTAGAGAGCATAGTGGAGAGCCCTCAGGCCTTCCCAGAAAGCATCTGGACTGGCAACACAGTCTCCAGCTACAGCAGGACTTCCTAACCTGGAGGCGGAGCAGCACTGAGCTGGCTATGCACATCAGCCCTCCAGCTTAAGACCAACCAGGGTCAAACCAGAGAACAGAGAGCCTGGTTACTCCAATCTCTGCTGATGTGACCACCTTGAGATCTCCAGCTGCAGCGGGACCTCCTAACCTGGCAGTGGCAGCAGCACTGAGCTGGTGGAGCACATCAAACAAGCAGGGCCAAACCAGAGAGCAGAGAGCCCGGATACTCCAAAACCTGCCAAGTGACCTGCCTGAGAGTGAGTGTACCCATCAGAATCTGCAGAGCCCCAGATCCAGGGTCCTTCTAAAACAAAAGTCAGCCATCGAACCCCTCCCACCCACATACCCACTTTGAAAAACAGAAGGTCACTTGAGACATTGAAGCCCCTGCTCTGTGGGTCCAATTGAAGAGTTGAGGCAGTTAATACCAGAAAGTGCACTGCTACCATCACTAGTGCCTGCTACATACACAGTGCAGAGAACCTCCCACACACTCAGGGGTTCAACATTATCTATTACTCTGTCCCCCGAGATACACTTCCATGCATACTTCCACACACACACACACACACAAACATACACAAACACACACACACACGGGCACACCTGCATTTACCCCATTTGTGCCTGCATACTTTTCTCCCACAGGTACAGCTAGTCCTCAGCACATGCTGAGGAAACGGGAACTCTCTCAGCTTCCTGAAAAACTCTACAGACACCAGAGAGAGACAGTACCAGTCTGATCTGTAGAACCCAAAAACAAACAGGGAAGGTTTCAGATAAGCCAATAGCCAGGGATAAGCGAAAGAACACTTCCAATATAAATCAGGACATCATGACTTCACTAGCAACCTCCAAAATTGACAGATACTCCAATTCATCAGAAGCACAGGAAAATGACTTTAAATCTGTGCTTACCCAATTATTTGAGGCTCGTAAAGATGATACAAACAACTGTCTCAGAAGAATAACCATGCAAATTCAGTCAGTTAAAGAACAAATGTTTCAAAGAATGGCCAGTCAGTTGGAGGTAAAGAAAGAAGAAATATACAAAACTCTTAAAGAAACAGGCAAACATAGCCAAACAAATAGAGGTACAAGTAGAGATAAAATTAGTGGCATATAGAAAGGAAATGAACAAAAAAATAGAGACCATCATAGAAAGACAGGAATCCACATTCAAACAGATGAAGGAAGTGATGCAAGGCATGAAAACAGAATTAGATTCAATAAAGAAAACACAAACTGAGCTGGAGAACTTGAAGAAAAGATCAGGAACCACAAAGGTAAGGCATCACCAACCAAATACATGAGATGGAAGAGAGAATCTCTAGAGCTGAAGATACACTCGCAGAAATTGATACTTCTCTCAAAGAAAAAGTAAAATCAGAAAAGTTCCAAACACAAAATACCCAAGAAATGAAGGACGCCATGAAAAGATGAAATCTAAGAATAATAGGAATTGATGAAAAAGAAGACTCCAGGCTCAAAGGAACAGAAAATATTTTTAAGAAAATCATAGAAGAAAATTTTCCCAATTTAAAGAAAGAGATGTCCATAAATATACAAGAGGCCTAAAGAACACCAAATAGACTAGACTAGAAAAGAAACACATCACGTCACATCATAGTCAAAACAGTAAATCTACAGAACAAAGAAAAGGTATTAAAAGCAGCAAGGGAAAAAGGCCAAGTAACATATGAAGGTAGACCTATCAGAATCGCACCGAACTTCTCATCAAACACTATGAAAGCCAGAGGGGCCTGGGCAAGTATCATGGAGACTCTAAGAGATCACAAATGTCAACCCAGATTACTATACCTTGCAAAGCTTTCAATCAACATAGATGGAGAAAAAAATATTCCGTTACAAAACTAAATTTATGCAATATCTACAGAGCAAACCAGCCATACAGAAGATACTAGAAGGAAAACTTCAACACAATGAAAACAACTTGACCCAAGAAAACATGGCACACAGATAACATTCCAACAAAAATGAAAAGAAAAGAAGCAATGAAACACAGTAAGACCACTGATGCCAATAAAAAAGAAATTAACATTTATTGGTCACTATTATCTATCAACATCAATGGATTCAAATCTCCCATAAAAGACACAGACTAACAGAATTTGTGCGAAAACAGGATTCAAAATTCTGCTGCATCCAAAAAAATGCACCTCTGCAACAAAGATAAACAATACCTCAGAGTAAAGGTCTGGAAAAATGACTTTCAAGCAAATGGACCCAGAAAACAAGCTCGTGTAGCTATTCTAATATCTAATAAAATAGACTTTCAAACAAAAGTAATCAAAAAAGATGAGGAGGGACACTACATTCTCATCAAAGAAAAAATCCACCAAGAGGACATCACAATTCTGAACATCTAAGCCTCAAATACAAGAGTGAAATATCCCAGAATAAGAAAGACAAACATGGTATATACTCGCTTATATAAACCTACAAGATATGATAAACATAATGAAGTCTATATACCTAAAGAAGATAAACAAGAAAGCAGACACAAGGTAAGATGATCAATCCTCACTTAGAAAGACAGATGTGATGTGCATTGGACATATGACAGGAGTCTACAGCAGAAGGCAACTGAAAGACCCTACCAAGCACGTTTCAAAACAAACCTTTGGCAGAAGGGGAGTTAGTATAACGGGGAAAGGATAGGAGCCCCACAAGGACCAAATATATCTGGGCACAGGGTTTTTTTCTGAAACTGTTTCTCCAACCAAGGACCATGTAGTTATATAACGTAGAACCTTTACTTGGACGAAGCTCGTGGTAGCTCAATAACCAATTGGTTTCCCATAGTAAGGGGAAAAGGGGCTATCTCTGACAGGAACTCAATGGCAGATCTTTGACCTCCCTACCCCCTAAGGGAGGAGCAGTCCTGCTAGGCCACAGAGGAGGACTTTGCAGCCAGCCATGCAGATACCTGATAAAACAGGTCCAGACGAAAGGGGAGGAAGTCCTCCCCAATCCATGGACTTGGAAAGGGGCAGGGAGAATCTGAGGGAGGGAGGGTGGGATTGGGATGGGAGGAGAGAGAGGGATACAGTTGGGATACAAAATGGATAAACTGTAATTAATATTAAAATAAAAATTATAAACAAAAATAATCTTGGGAAAAAAAAGAAATGTATAAAATTTCAGGTACTTTTTCACATCCATAAAAATACTATGATCAGTCATCCCAATGAATGAAATAAAAAATAACAAAGAAATAAAAAAGGAGGGACAGGATTTTTCCTAGGTACTATGGGAGAGAATGTTTATTTTAGATATGAAGGATACATAGCCAGAGGTGGTGGGACATCTGGGAGAATCCGGAGTGAACATGATCCTGAGAGGGGCAGGTAAGCAGATAGGAGAGAGAGAAGAATGAAGAGCCAGGAACCCCAGAGATTATAGGGTAGACAAAAAAGACACAGGTAACCAAAATAGCTGGATTTTATATATAAGGGTCACTAGGGGAAGAGCAGCCCAGACACTGGGCTCAAGAAGTTTAGGGTAGGGTTCATGGTATGCACTATTAACAAGTAGGTCCTGGGAGATGCTAGAACTGGTGGCCAGATCTGCTTTGATATCTTAAATAGGCACCTTAGCTGTTTGTCCTGTGTTTGAGACTTAAAACCAAATATTTATTATTTTGAAACAAGCATAATGAAATACGCTATGAAACATAAGAAATACAGTAGAAGAGATGTTCCATTGTGGATTGTCACTAAACTATAGATAAGTTTGGAATAAACAGCAACAAAAGTCAGCTTTTACGTGAAAGTAGTATTAATTAATGTCATGTCAAAACACATTAATCCATGGCCTAAACCTTTATAAACAAAGAATTCAAAATGTAGAAACACTATACTGAGTATTAATGTTTTTCAAAGAATATAAAAAAATAATACCTGCTTTCAATAACTTTACAGAGATGTATAAGTTCAGACATTATCCACAGAAATAATTACTAATTAATTAATTTGAGTAGTAAATGTACAAATTATTGTGTGGGACAATGTTTCTTAGAATGAGGTGAGGCTTAGGACAGTTACAATTAATATTGTAGTTACAGTGCTTCAATTGGATTATTGAAGATGGAAACATTGGAAGCAAAGTTAGATGGAAGGACAGAATTACAGAAGAAAGAAGTGAGCTAATTAGAAATCCTAAGTGAATGAATAGAACTGCATAGGAGAGAGATTTCATGCTGTTTATAACACCACACACCTCAAATCTTTTTAGGTGATACTTGCTGGCATTCCAAAGGCTCTAGCCTTCTATCTTATTCCCAGTACCACAAAAACAGTACATAGTGAACACATTGCTAATAGAGCATTCACATTGTTCTAAATTCTACTACATTAGAAAATTGAGAATTGAACAGCCTATTGGAAAATGGCCTTGACTTTTATTTACACAGTTATTAAATGCATAATTGTTGCATCTCCATATAAGCAATTGATAGCCTGCACATGTATTTCAGAACAACAGATATTATGAACAATCCTATTTGTTAGTGCCAATTAAAGAAAAACAAAATATTTTAGATTTATTCATATTACCCACATTCAACTGTGACCCAAACAATCACTTGATCCAGAAGTTAAAACAATGACTTTGAGTTTATGTATCCAGATACTTTCTCAAAAAATAATTTAATAATTTAAAATAAAAAAATAATTTAGAAATAAGTTAAATTAAGTTGCTCATATAATTAAGTAGTGGAAGCCAGGGCCAGAAGTTGTGTAAAATGAGTGAGATCATGGCCAAAGGTGTAAATTTTCAGACAAAATCAGACAGAATAAGACTCAGAAATATCAGGCAGGAAAGTGCGAGCATAGTTAATTATATCCTATATTCAGTAGTCAAAAATTTCTATGACATGCCCTCATCTCTTCAGTAATCTCACCATAAAAATTGGTAACCAAGCAAAACAAAGTTAGCTATATTTTACTCAGCTGGAACTCATACACCATTAGCTGGCCTCTGTACTCCTAAGACAGTCTGTCTGATAAATAAAACACAAATATTAAGAATATTTTTAAGTTTAAAATGATATTAGTAAAATACAATTTGTAATAGTAATTTCACAATATATTAAAAAATAGCAAATATTATTTTCATTTCTCAGTTACAGCTCCCCAAGCCTGAAAAAAAAAAAAAAGCTTGGCATTATTTTCAGTTTACACTTACTGAACTTAGTTATTTCTTTCCATTTGACCCTGGGAACAACTGACACAGAGAAACAGTGTTCTTAGATATGAAAACTGAGGCCCATGGTGGAAAAATAATTGTCCTAAGTGTACAGTCACTGTCGAAGCAAAACTCTTCCTGAAAAGTCCTGGTGTAAAAGCCATTCCCAACTTCCTAATGTACATTTGATACCTAGACTAGAATGTCAGGAATTATACAGCACTCTTCCACAGAAAGGGTGATCTGAATTTAAAATCAATCACACACAAGATTTTCCCTGTATAGCTTTATACTGTGAATCAAAACATAAGCAAGAAAGATAAAATAGGCTTACGCTCTAGGCTCTGACAAATTTTGAAATTTAGGCAATTCAAGTCATTAGTCATAGAGTTGTAAGGAGGAAAAGTATATCTGGTTCATCACTAGGAAAGCCAGAAGCTCTCTAGTTTGCATCCCGAGCTTGGCTAAGGATATCAGTTGCATTCAGGTTGAACAGATTCAAGATTCTTGCTCAAGTAATTCTAGGAAATGTAAAGTTTGAATAGTAATTGGTTAATAATACTGTTTGCAGCGTCTGTATAAGCTCATTTAACTCTTGAGCACAGAACAGGATCAAATGCCATAGTTAGTGCTATGTAAAAATCATGAAGAGGACATAAAACCCAGGCTCAGATCTCTGATAACCTCCTCCTGGGGGGCGGGGGTACAGCCTTGCCAGGCCACAGAGGAAGAAAATATGACCAGTCCTGATGAGGCCTGATAAGCTAGGGTCATATAGAAGGGGAGGAGGCTCTTCTGTAACTATGAAGTAGGGGAGGGACATAGGGGGAGAAAATGGAGGGAGGGTGGAATTGGGAAGACATGAGGAAGGGGGCCACAGCAGGGATACAAATTGAATAATTTATAATAAATGATAATATATATTTAGATATATGTATATAAATCCTCATCTGTACATGAACTTAAAAGTCCACTCAAAATGCATTTACAAAAAGAATGGATTTGTTATAAAATTAATGACTGAACTAAAGTCTCTGAAATGAAATAGCTTTGTTATGTGATAACCGATATGTTGCCCATCATAAGTATCTTGCAACTAGATTTTTTTTTGAGTAGTCTCAGCGTAGGTTTTCTTGCATCATGGGTATTTTACTACCATAACCAACTTGTCTATTTGTCAGTTTCTTACACTGCTTTTTATGCATTGGTGCCAGTATCTACAGCGGTGTGGTATTTGCTTTCTCAGTTTATAAGCGTGTTTTTTTTTTTTCTTAATAAGCAAAGCCTTCCTCCTACAATTACTATTACTGCCAACTAAAACTTCCTCGCCTACTGAAATGTCTGTAATTCACTATCAAGTCACATACTATCTACTTTGATATATAGCCTAACTGGACTCCAACTTACAACTTGAGTGTCACAAGCAAAGAAGAACCTTACAACTATAATTGCTGAATTATAGATATAAATATATGCATTACACATTTATGTGTGCATTGTACTAAAGATAATATTTATAAAATCAAGTTTATATAAACCTATTATAACTGGTTTCATACAATTGGCAGGATATTTGATTCAATAATACTGAATCTCTGAAAGATTATGGAAAATATACATATATAATCAAGTACATAACATATTAACATATATATATATATATATTCCATAATCCTCAATAAAAAGTTATAAACTACTGTTTCTTTCCCTAATTGTATATTTCTCTTTTCTTTTATGTTACTTTTTATTTTTTTAATTCTTTATTAATTACACTTTATTCACTTTGTATCCCCCCCTGAGGTTCCCTTCCTCCTCCTGTCCTAATCCTTCCATTCCTCTACCCTCTGCATGCATGCCCCTCCCCAACTCCACTGATAGGGTAGGACTTCTTTTCCTTCCTTCTGATCATAGTCAATTAGGTCTCATCAGGAGTGGCTGCATTGTATTCTTCTGTGACCTGGTAATGCTGCTTCCCCCTCAAGGGGAAGTAATTAAAGAGCAGGCCAATCAGTTCATGTCAGAGACAGTCCCTGTTCCTATTACAATGGAACCCATTTGGATACTGAACTGCTATGGGGTACATATGTGCAGGGGTCTGAGGTTATCTACATGCATAGTCCTTGGTTAGAGTATCAGTCTCAGGAAAAACCCCTGTGCTCAGAGTTTTTGGTTCTGTTGCTCTCGTTGTGGAGTTCCTGTCCTCTCCATATCTTACTGCTTCCCACTTCTTTCCTAAGATTCCCTGCACTCTGCCCAAACGTTGCCCATAAGTCTCAGCATCTACATTGATAGTCTGCAGGGCAGAGCTTTTAAGAGGTCCTCTGTGTCAGGCTCCTGACTTGTTCCCTCTTTTCTCCTTCTTCTGATGTCCAGCCTCTTTGCCTATCTGGATAGAAATTGAGCATTTTAGCAAGAGACCCCACTATTGATAGTTTCTTCGGGTGTACAGATTTTAATAGGTTTATCTGATATTATATGTCTATATGAGTGAGTATATACCATGTGTGTCTTTCTGCTTCTGGGATAGCTCACTCAGGATGATCCTTTACAGGTCCCACTATTTAAGTGCAAATTTCATGATTTCCTTCTGTTTCATTACTGAGTAATATTCCATTGTGTAGATGTACCACAATTTCTGTATCCATTCCTGCATTGAGGGGCATATGGGCTGTTTCCAGCTTCTGACTTTTACAAATAAGGCTGCTACAAACATGGTTGAGCAAATGTCCTTACTGTGTACTTGAGCCTCTTTTGGGTATATGCTTAGGAGTGGTATAGCTGGATCTTGAGGAAGTGCTATTCCTAGTTGTATGAGGAAGAACCAGGTTTCTTTCCGGAGTGGTTGTACAAGTTTACATTCCCACCAGCAGTGGAGGAGGGTTCCCTTTTCTCCACAACCTGTCCAGCATATGTTGTTCACTGGAGTCTTTGATCTTAGCCATTCTGATGGGTGTAAGGTGAAATCTCAGGGTCGTTTTGATTTGCATTTCCCTTATGACTAAGGATGTTGAACATTTCTTTAAGTTCTCTGCCATTCAATATTCTTCTATTGAGAATTCTGTGTTTAGCTCTGTACTCCATTTTTAATTGGATTACTTGATTTGTTGCTGTTTAACTTCTTGAGTTCTTTATATATACTGGGTATTAGTCCTCTGTCAGATAGAGGGTTGGTGAAGATATTTTCCCAATCTGGAGGCAGTCGTTTTGTTCTGACAACAGTGTCCTTTGCTTTACAGAAGCTTTGCAGATTCATGTGGTCCCATTTATTGATTGTTGCTCTTAGAGCCTGTGCTGTTGGTGTTGTGTTCTGGAAGTTGTCTCCTGTGCTAATGAGTTCAAGGCTCTTCCACTCTATTTCTTCTAACCGATTTAATGTGTCTGGTTTTATGTTGAGGTCTTTGATCCACTTCGACATTAGTTTTGTGCAGGGTGATAAGTATGGCTCTATTTGCATTTTTCTACATGTAGACATCCAGTTTGACCAGCACCATTTGTTGACGATGCTTTCTTTTTTCCATTGAATGGTTTTGGCATCTTTGTCAAAAACAGATATCCATAAGTGGATTTATGTCAAGGTGATCTATTTGATTCCATTGATCCACTAGTCTGTTTCTCTGCCAGTACCATGTAGTTTTTAGTATTGTTGCTCTATAATACAGGTTGAGATCAGGGATGGTTATACGTCCTGAAGATCTTTTACTGTAGAAAATTGTTTTAGCAATTCTGGGTTTCTTGTTGTTCCATATGAAGGTGAGAATATTTCTTTCAACATCTGTAAAAAATTGTGTTGATAATTTGATAGGAATTGCATTGAATCTGTAGATTGCTTTTGGTAAGATGGCTACCTTTTACTATATTAATCCTGCCAAGCCATGAGCATGGGAGATCTTTCCATCTTTTGATATCTTCTTCTAATTATTTCTTCAGAGACTGGAATTTTTTTTCAAACAGGTCTTTCACCTGCTTGGTTAGAGTCACCCCAAGATACTTTATGTCCTTTGTGGCTGTTGTGAAGGGTGTTGTTTCACTAATTTCTTTCTCAACACTTTTGACTTTTGTATAAAGGTGGGCTACTGATTTTTTTGTGTTAATTTTGTATCCAGCCAAATTGCTGAAGGAGTTATTCATCTGTAGGAGTTCCATGGTATAATTTTTAGAGTAACTTAGATATACTATCATATCATCAGCAAATAGTGATACTTTGACTTCTTCCTTTCCAATTTGTATCCTCTTGATCTCCTTCAATTGTCTTATTGCTCTAGCAAGGAATTCAAGAAAAATGTTGAAGAGATACAGAGAGGGTGGGCAGCCTTGCCTTGTCCCTGATTTCAGTGGGATTGATTTAAGTTTCTCTCCTTTGAGTTTGATATTGGCTTATAGGCTTGCTGTATATCGCCTTCATTATTTTCAGGTATGTGCCTTGTATCCCTGATCTTTCCAATACTTTAAACATGAATGGATATTGGATTTTGTCAAATGACTTTTCAGTATCTAAGGAGATGATCATGTGGTTTTTCTCCTTCAGTTTGTTTATGTGTTGGATCACATTGATGGATTTCCATATATTGAACCACCCCTGCATGCATGGGATGAAACCTACTTGGTCATATTGGATGATATCTTTGATGTGTTCTTGGATTTGGTTTCCAAGTATTTTGTTGAGTATTTTTCTATCAATGTTCCTGAGGGATATTGGCCTGAAATTCTTCTTAGTTGGTTCTTTGTTAACTTTAGGTACCAAGGTGACTGTGGCTTCTTAGAATGAGTTTGGTAGTGTTCCTTCTGTTTCTATTTTGTGGAACATTTTGAATAGTATTGGTGTTAGCTCTTCTTTGAAGGCCTCGTAAATTTCTGTGTTGAAACCATCTGGCACAGGGCTTTTTTTGCATGGGGGACTTTTGATGTCAGCTTCTATTTCCTTAGGGGATATAGGACTATTTAATTGATTAACCTAGTCTTGATTCAGCTTTGGCATGTGGAATCGGTCAAGAAAATTGTCCATGTAATTTAGATTTTCAAAGTTTGTGGTATATAAACTTTTAAAGTAAAACCAAATTATTTTTTGGACTTCTTCACTGTTTTTGTTTATGTACCCTATTTTGTTTCTGTTTTTGTTGATTTGGATACTGTCTCTCTGCCTTTTACTTAGTTTGGATAAGGGTTTGTCTATCTTGTTGATTTTCTCAAAGAACCAGCTCTTGGTTTCATTGATTCTTTGAATTGTTTTATTTGTTTTTAATTGTTTGATTTCACCCCTGAGTTTGATTATTTCCAGCCATCTACCACTCTTTAGTGTGTCTGCTTCTTTTTTATCTAGGGCTTTTAAGTGAGCCATTAAGTTGCTTGTATGTGATGTTTCAAATTTCTTCTTGAAGGCACTTATTGCTATGAACTTTCCTCTTAGCACTGCTTTCATTGTGTCCCATAAGTTTGGGTATGTTGTGCCTTCATTTTCATTGAATTATAGGAATTCTTCAATTTCTTTCTTTATTTCTTCTCTGACTCAGCTGTCATTCAGTAGCAAGTTATTCAGTTTCCATGAGTGTGTAGGCCTTTTGCCATTTTTGTCATTGAGGTCCAGCTTTAATCCATGGTGATCTGATAGGATACAAGGGCTTATTTTCATCTTCTTGTATCTGTTGAGGCTTGCTTTGTGAGCAACTATATGGTCTGTTTTGGAGAAGGTTTCAGGAGGTGCTGAGAAGAATGGAAATTCTTTTTTGTTTGGTTGATGGCTTCTGTAGATGTCTGTGAGGTCCATTTGATTCATGACCTCTGTCAGAGTTATTGTTTTTTTGTTTAATTTCTGTTTTGTTGACAGGTCCTTTGTTAAGAGTGGGGTGTTGAAGTCTCCCACTATTAATGTGTGGGTTTCTTTGTGTGGTTTAAATTTTATTAAAGTTTCTTTTACAAATGTGGGTGCCCTTGCATTTGGAGCATAGATTTTCAGGATTGTGATACTGTCCTGGTAGATTTCTCCCTTCGTGAGTATGAAGTGTCCTTCTCTATCTCTTTTGATTAATTTTGGTTGAAAATCTATTTTATTAGATATTATAATGGTTACTCCTGCTTGCTTCTTGGGTTCATTTGCTTGGGAAACCGTTTTCCAGCCCTTTACTCTCAGGTAATGTCTATCTTTGTGATTTAGGTGTGTTTCTTGTATGCAACAGATTGTTGGGTCTTGTTTATGCATCCATTCTGTTAGTCTGTGTCTTTTTATTAGAGAATTGAGTCCACTGATGTTAAGGGAGATTAATGACCAGTGGCTGTTAGATCTTTTGATATTGATGTTGGCCATAGTAGTGTGTTTGTGTGTTTGGCTACTTTTTGTTTTGCTGTAGTGAGGTTATTTATTTCCTGTGATTTCTTGAAAGTAGATATTTTTTTTTGGGGGGGGGGGTTGTGTTTTTCCTTCTGGTATCTTCTGTAAGGCTGATTTGTGTGTACCTATTGTTGAAGTTTGTTTTTGTCGTTGAGTATCTTGTTTTCTCCGTCTATGAGAACTGAGAGTTTTGCTGGGTACAGTAGCCTAGGCTGATATCTGTGTTCTCTTAGGGTCTGCATGATATCCATCCAGGCTCTTCTGGCTTTCATAGTTTCTGTTGAGAAGTCAGGTGTGATTCTGATGGGTTTGCCATAATGAGTTACTTGGTCTTTTTCCCTTGCAGCTTTTAGTATTTTATTTTTAGTAAGGCTTCCTTGGGGGGGGGGAGGGTCAAAGAGCCAGCCACTGAGTTCATATTAACTCCCCATTCTTTCATGTGATTCCCTGCACTCTGGCCAAGGTTTGGTTATGAGTCTTAATATCTGCTTTGATACAGTGCTAGGTAGATTCTTTAAAAGTCCCTCTGTAGTAGGTTCCTGTCCTGTTGTGTGTTTTCTCCTACTTCCAACTTCCATCCCATTTGTCTTTCTAAGTGAGGATTGATCATCTTACCCTGTGTCTTTCTTGTTTATCTTCTTTAAGTGTACAGATTTTAGGATGTTTATCCTATCTTATAGGTGTATTGCCCACTTATAAGAGAGTATATACCATGTGTGTCTTGCTGCTTCTGGGACACCTCATTCAGAATGTTTTATACTAGACCCCACCATTTGCCTGTAAATTTCATGATTTCCTTGTTTTTAATTGCTGAGTAATATTCGATTGTGTAGATGTACCACAATTTCTGTTTCCATTCTTCTGTTCAGGGACATCTGGGTTGTTTCCAGGTTCTGGCTATTACAAATAAAGCTGCTATAAACATGGTTGAGAAAATGTCCTTGTTGTGTACTTGAGAATCTTTTAGATATATGCCTAGGAGTGGTATAGCTGGATCTGGATGAAGCAGTATACCTAATTGTCTAAGAAAGATCCAGATTGATTTCCAAAGTGTTAGTACAAGTTTACATTCCCACCACCAATGGAGAAGGGTTCTCCTTTCTCCACAACCTTTCCAGCACGTGTTGTCACTTGAGTTTTTTATCTTAGCCATTCTGATGGGTTCAAGGTGAAATCTCAGGGTTGTTTTGATTTGCATCTCTCTTTTGGTTAAGAACATTGAGCATGTCTTTAGGTGTTTCTCTGCCATTCTCTATTCTTCTATAGAGAAATTTCTGTTTAGCTCCATACCCCATTTTTTAATTGGATTGTTTGATTTATTGCCTTTTAACTTCTTTATTTCTTTAGGAAACTTTTTCTAACACTGCATAGATACCATGTGTAAAGAGTCAGAATTTTGTCTGCGGTCTGTTCTTGGTGTTAGGAAAACTTTTGTTCTTTGGCTTTAAGTAGCATCAGCATTCTCTCAGAAACTTGTTAGAAATGTAAATTCTTGGGCACCAGCTCACAAAGGCTATATTATTAATAAGTTTGGATGTGGTGCCCAAGAGGCTGTATTTTAATAAATCCCACAAGACTTTGGCATTCAATCCAGGGTGAGATCCATTGATGTCATGACTCTTTTACTAGGGTTTATGTGAACACTAGAGGAGGGAAATTATGGCACAAGGATTTAAGGGAAAGAAACAAATAGATAAATCAAGAACTATACATGAATAATTTTTTAAATAGACCTACATGCATTTAGATATAATCTCCGAAATGTCAGCAAGCTTGATGGCATAGTTCAAGCTGTGAGGGTTCAATAAATATGTCAGCAAACATTGCAAATCACAGAGCTTTTGATGAAATGTCAAGCAAGACAAAGTTAGCTATATTTTGCTCAGCTTGAACTCATAAACCATTAGCTGGCTGGCCTCTGTATTTCTATGACAGCCTGTCTGATAAATAAAACACTAATATTAAGAATATTAAGAATACCTACCACAGAGGACCTCTGAAAACCTCTGTCCTACAGACTACCAAAGCAGATGCCAAGCCTGATGGGCAACTAACTGTGGGGCAGAGTGAATGGAATTT
>REGO01000588.1:202504-212722 GCA_010120015.1 Rhombomys opimus | reverse complement strand
ACCCCCCAAGGGAGGAGCAATCCTGTTAGGCCACAGAGGAGGGCTTTGCAGCCAGTCCTGAAGATACATGATAAAACAGGATCAGATGAATGGGGAAGAGGTCCCCCCCATTAGTGGACTTGGAAAGGGGCACAGTGGAGATGAGGGAAGTAGGGAGGTACTGGGAGGGAATGAGGGGGTGGGACACGGCTGGGATACAGAGTTAATAAAATGTAAATCATAAGAAAAAAATAAAAAAAAACCCTAAGAACAATAGGAATAGAGGAAAAAGAAGATTCCCTACTCCAAGGTCAAGAAAATATCTTCAATGAAATCAATGAAGAAAATTTCCCCAACTTAAAGGAGAGGCCAATAAGAATTCAAGAAGCCTACAGAACACCCAATAAAGTAGACCACAAAATAAAATCCTCCCACCACATAATATTCAAAACAGTAAGTATACAGAACAAAGAAAAAATACTTAGAGCAGCAAGGGAAAAAGGCCAAGTAACATATAATGGCAAACCCATTAGAATTACACGTGACTTTTCAACAGAAACTATGAAATCCAGAAGGGCCT
Source organism: Rhombomys opimus (assembly GCA_010120015.1). NCBI lineage: Eukaryota > Metazoa > Chordata > Mammalia > Rodentia > Muridae > Rhombomys > Rhombomys opimus. The sequence goes on along the minus strand of REGO01000588.1, from coordinate 212,163 downwards.
GGACAGATATCATGAAGACCCTAAGAGAACACAGATGTCAGCCCAGTCTACTATACCCAGCAAAACTCTCAGTCCTCATAGACAGAGAAAACAAGGTATTCAATAACTAAAACAAATTTCAACAATACCTATGCACAAACCCAGTGTTACAGAAGACACTAGAAGGGAAAATACAACCCAAGAAAACTAGCTACTTTCAAGAAAACACAGGAAATAATTAACCTCGCTACACTAAAACAAAAACCAACCAAGCAAACAACGCTATGACATCAAAATCAAAGGATCTAACAGCCACTGTTCATTAATGTCTCTCAACATCAATGGACTCAACTCTCCAATAAAAAGACACAGACTAACAGAATGGATGCATAACAAAACCCAGCAGTCTGTTGCATACAAGAACACACCTAAGTCACAAAGATAGATATTACCTGAGGGTAAAGTTTTGGGAGACAGCTTTCCAAGCAAATGGACCCAAGGAGCAAGCAGGAGTAGCCATTCTAATATCTGATAAAAGAGACTTTCAAACAAAATTAATAAAAAGAGATGGGGAAGGACACTACATACTCATCAAGGGAAAAATTCACCAGGAAGACATCACAATCCTGAACATCTATGCCATAAATACAAGGGCACCCACATTTATAAAAGAAACATTCATAAAAGTTAAACCACATATGGATCCCCACACATTAATAGTGGGAGATTTCAAAACCCCACTCTCAACAAATGTCAGGTCAACAAAACAGAAATTAAACAAAGAAACAATGTCTCAGACAGAGGTCATGAATCAAAAACTCCAGTGAACAACACATGCTGGAGAGGTTGTTGAGAAAGGGGAACCCTCCTCCACTGCTGGTGGGAATGTAAACTTTTACAACCACTCTGGAAATCAATCTGGCACTATCTCAGACAACTAGGAATAGCGCTTACTCAAGATCCAGCCATACCACTCCTAGGCATATACCCAAAAAAGGCTCAAGTACACAGTAAGGACATTTGCTCAACCATGTTTGTAGCAGCTGTATTTGTAATATCCAGAAGGTGGAAACAGCCCAGATGCCCCTCAACTGAAGAATGGATGCAGAAATTGTGGTACATCTACACAATGGAGTACTACTCTGCAATGAAAAACAAGGAAATCATGAAATTTGCAGGTAAATGGTGGGACCTGGAAAGGATCATCCTGAGTGAGCTGTCCCAGAATCAGAGGGACACACACAGTATATACTCACTCATATAGACATATAATATAGGATAAACCTACTAAAATCTGTACATCTACAGAAACTAATTAAGAGAGAGGACCCTGACTAAATGCTCCATCCCCATCCCAAAAGGCAAAGAGGATAGACATCAGAAGAAGAATAAAACAGGAAACAACCTAGGAACTTGCTACAGAGGGTCTCTGAAAGGCTCTGCCCTGCAGACTATCAAAGCAGACACTGAGACTTATGGCCAATTGTTGAGCAAAGTGCAGGGGATCTTGTGTAAGAAGAGGGAAATAGTAATATCTGGAGAGGACAGGAACCCCACAAAGAGAGCAACAGAACCAGAATATTTGAACACAAGGTTCTTCCCAGAGACTCATACTTCAACCAAGTACTATGCATGGAGATAACCTAGAACCCCTGCACAGATGTAGTCCATGACAGTGTAGTGTCCAAGTGGGTTACATAGTAATGGGAAGAGGGACTGCCTCTGACATAATCTGATTGGCCTATTCTTTGATCACCTCCACCTGAGGGGAAAGCATCCTTACCAGGCCACAGAAGGTGACAATGCAGCCACTCCTAATGTGATCTGATAGACTAAGATCAGAATGAAGGAGAGGAGGACCTCCCCTATCAGTGGACTTGGGCAGGGGCATGTGCCAAGAAGGGGGAGGGAGTGTGGAACCGGGAGGGGAGGAGAGAGGGGAAAAAAATTCGTGACATGAACCATCCAAGACAACATGAAAAGACAAGAATGAAAACCTAAGAAAAATAGGAATATAGGAAAAAGAATATTCCCATCTCCAAAGCCCAGTTTAAAAAAAAATCATAGAGGAAAATTTTCCCTACTAATAATAGAGACCCGTAAGCATACCAGAGGCCTACAGAACACCTAATAAATTAGACCAGAAAAGAAAATCCTCCCACCACATAATAATCAATACAGTAATTATCCAAAACATAGAAAAAATACTAAAAGCTGCAAGGTAAAAATACCAAGTAACATAAAATGCAAACCCATCAGAATCACACCTGACATCTCAACAGAGACTATGAAAGTCAGATGGCTCTGGATGGAAATTATGAAGATCATAAGAGAACACGGATATCAGCCCAGGCTACTATACCCAGCAAAACTCTCAGAAAACAAGATATTCAACAACAGAAACAAATTTAAAAAATACCTACCCACAATTCCAGCATTACAGAAGACACTAGAAGGAAAAATACAACACAAGAAAGCTAACTACTTTCAGAAAAACATAGGAAATAAATAACCACGCTATAACAAAACTAAAAGTAGCCAATCACACAAACACACCACAACATCATCAAAATAGAAAGATCTAACAGCCACTGGTTATTAATCTCTCTCAACATCAATGGACTCAATTCTCCAATAAAGACACAGACTAACAGAATGAATGCATACACAAGACCAAACAATCAGTTACATAAAACAAACACAACTAAGTCAAAATGATAGTCAGTACCTGAGAGGAAAGGACTAGAAGATGGTTTTCCAAGCAAATAGACCCAAGTAGCAAGCAGGAGTGGCCATTATAATATCTAATGAAATATATTTTCAATGAAAATTAATCAAAAGAGATGGGGAAGGCCACTTAATTTTCATGAAAGAAAAATTCCACCAATGAGATATCACAATTCTGAACCTCTATATCCCAAATGCAAGGACACCCACATTTGTAAAAGAAACATTAAGAAAACTGAAACTACACATAGATCCCCATACATTATAATGAGAGACATCAACACCCCACTCTCAACAAATGACAGGTCAACAAAACAGAAATAAAACAAACAAACAAAGACCATAACAGACTTCATGAATCAAATGGACTTAAGAGACATCTATAGCACCTTTCACCCAAATACAAAAGAATGTACCTTCTCAGCACCGCATGGAACCTTCTCCAAAACAGACCATATAGTTGGTCACAAAGCCTCAACTGATTCTAAAAAATTGAAATCTTCCCTTGTATCCTATCTGACCACCATGTACTAAAACTGGACCTCAACAAAAAGAAGTAGCAAAAAGCCTACAGTCATATGGAAACTGAACAACTCTTTACTCAATGATAGCTGGGTTAAGGAAGAAATTTAAAAATATTAAAGACATGCTAGAATTCAATGAAGATGAAGGCATAGCATCACCAAACTTATGGGACACAATGGAAGCAGTACTAAGAAGAAGGTTCATAGCACTAAGTGTAATTGAGAAGAAATTTGAAACATCTCATACAAGTAACTGAATGGCTCACTTGAAACCCCTAGATGGGGAAAAAAAGAAGCTGACATACCCCAGATGAGTAGGTATCTGGAAATAATCTAACTCAGTGTTGAAATCAATACATTAAAAACAAATAAAACTATTCAAACAATCAATGAAACCAAAGGCTGGTGCTTTGAGAATATCAACAAGATAGACAAACAAATTGCTGAACTAACTAAAAGGTAGAGATACACCATCCAGATCAATAAAGTCAGAAATGAAAAGGAGGACATAACGAAAGACCATGAGGTAATCTAAACAACCATTATGTCTCACTTCAAAAGCCTATATGCCACAAAACGTGAAAATTTAAATGAAATGGACAATTTTCTTCATCAATTTCTTACCAAAGCTCAATCAAAACCAGAAAAATAGATTAAATAGTCATAGAACCCCTAAGGAAATAGAAGAAATCATTAAAATCTCCCATCCAAATAAAGCCAAGGGCCAGATGGTTTCAGCCCAGAATTCTACTGTACCTTCAAAGAAGAGGTAACACCAATACTCTTCAAACTATTCCACAAATTGGAAACAGAAGGAACACTACTGAACTCATTCACATGAGTTCCACAATCTCATGGATTCCTAAACCTCACGAAGACCCAATGAAGAAAGAATCTCAGGCCAAATTCCCTTATTCAAAAATATTCAAGAAAATACTCCAGAACCAAATACAAGAACGCATCAAAGATATCATTCATTATGATCAAGTAGGTTTAATCCCAGGTATGGCGTGGCTCAATATACACAAATCCATCACTGTAATCTACCACATAAACAAACTAAAAGAAAAAAAAATAACACATGATACTCTCCTTAGATGCTAAAAAATAAAAAAAAAAATTGATAAAATCCAACATTTATTTATGTTTAAAGTCCTGGAGAGATCAGGGATACAAGACACTTACCTAAATATACATCCAACATCAAACTTAAGGAAGAAAAACTTAAATCAATCCCACTGAAATCAGGGATAATGCAAGGCTTCCCCCTCTCTCCATATCTCTGTAGCATTGATCTAGAAGTCCTTGATAGAACAATAAGAAAAATAATGGAGATCAAAGAGATTCAGTTTGGAAAGAAAGAAGTCAAATTATCACTATTTGCAGATGATATGATAATATATATGAGTGACTCCAAAAATTTTATGAGGGATCTCCTCCAGCTAATAAAAACATTCAGCAAAGAGGATGAATATGAAAATAATGAAAAAAATATCAATATCCCTCATGTTTACAAAAGACAAATGGGCTGAGAAAGAACACCATTCACAACACCCTTCACAATAGCCACAACAGACATAAAGTACCTTGGTATAACTATAAGAAAGCAAGTAAAATATATGTAAGAAAAAAAAAAAACTTTCAGCCTCTGATGATAGAAATAGAAGAAGGTATCAGAGGATGGAAAGATCTCCCATGCTCAGGGCTTAACAAAATTAACATAGTAAAAGTGGCCATCTTACTAAAAGCAGTCTACAGAGTCAATACAATTCACATCAAATTAGCAACACAATTCTTTTTGGACCTTGAAGGAAAAAATCTCAACTTCATATGGAAAAATAAGAAACACAAATCCTCTACAATAAATGATCTTCTTGAGGTATCACCATCCCTGATCTCAAGCTCTACTATAGAGCAACAGTAATAAAAACTGCATGGTGATGGCATAGAAACAGTCCTGTGGATCAATGAAATTGATTAGAAGACCCAGAAATAAATTCACACATCTATCTATGCTTGATTTTTGACAGAGTTGACAGAACCATATAAAGGAAAAGGGAGAGCACTTTCAAAAAAATGGTGTTCATCTAACTGGATTTCTATATGTAAAAAATGCAAATAGACCCATATTTACCACCCTGCACAAAAACAAAGTCCAAGGAGATCAAAGACCTCAACTTAAAAACAGACATAATAAATCTGTTAGAAGAAAAAGTGGGGAGGAGCCTTGAACTCATTGGCACAGGAGACAATTTCTTGAATATTAAACCAACAGCACAGGCTTTGAGATCAACAATTAATAAATGGGATCTCATGAAACCAAAAAGCTTCTGTAAAGCAAAAGAAATTGTCATCAGAACAAAATGACAGCCTACAGATTGGGAGAAGATCTTCACCAACCCTTTATCTGAAAGAAGGCTAATATGCAGATTATACAAGTCAAGAAGTTAAACAGTAACAAATCAAATAATTCAATTAAAATTGAGGTACAGAACTAAACAGAGAATTGTTAATAAAGGAATACTGAATGGCAGAGAAACACTTATAGAAACACTCAACATCATTACTCATCAGGGAAATGCAAATAAAAATGACCCTGAGACTTTACCTTTCACCCATCAGTATGGCTAAGATCAAAAACTCAAGAGAAAATACATGCTGGAGAGGATATGTAGAAAGGGGAGCCCTCCTCCATTGCTGGGGGGAATGTAAACTAATACAACCACTTTGGAAATCAATCTGGCACTTTCTCAGACAATTAGCAATTGTGCTTCCTCAAGATCCATCTATACTACTCCTAGACCTGTATCCAAAAGGTGCTCAAGTACACAACAACAGTATTTGATTAACCATGTCCGTAGCAGCTTCATTCATAACATCCACAACCTGGAAACAACCCAGATGGAATACTACTTTGCAATAAATAAAAGGAATCATTAAATTTGCAGGCATATGGTGGGAACTAGAAAAGATCACCCCCGGTAAGCTATCCCAGAAGCAGAAAGACACACAGGGCATATACTCACTTATTATTGGTTATTAGACATATAATATAAGATAAACATTTTAAAATCTGTACACATAAAGAAGCTAAGCCATAAGGAGGACCCTGGATAAGATGAAAAATTCTCATTCAGAAAGACAATAGTAATAGACATCGGAAGAGGGAGAAAACAGGGAACAGGACTGGACCCTACAACAGAGGGCCTCGAAAGACTCTACCAAGCAGGGTATTAAAGTAGATGCTAAGACTCATAGCTAAACTTTGGCCAGAGTGAATGGAATCTAATGAAAAGTAGGGGAATATAGAAAGACCTGGAGGGTACAAGAGATCCACATGATGAGCAACAGAACCAAAAAAAAAAAAATCTGGGAACTTTGATAATTTTTGAGACTGATTCTCTAATCAAAGACCATGCATGGACATTACCTAGAATCCCTTCAGAGATGTAGCTGGTGGTAGCTCAGTCTCTAATTGGGTTCCCTAGTAAAGTTAACAGGGACTGTCTCTGAGTGGAACTCAGTGGCTGGCTCTTTGATCACCTCCATCTGAGCAAGGAGCAGCCTTACCAAGGCAAGGAGTAAGACAGTGTAGTCAGCAGTGATGAGACCTGATTCCCTCCCTGATAGAAGGAATGGTAAGAGGACCTCCCCTATCAATAGATTTGGGGAGGGGCATGGGTGGAGATGAGGGAGGGAGGATGGGATTGGGAAGAAATGAAGGAAAGGGCTACAGCTGGGATACAAAATGAATAAACTGTAATTAATACAAAATAATTTAATTAAAAAAAAGAAGTGGCTTTTAAGTAAAATGTAAAGTAGAAAAAAGCCAAGGCACTAATAAGAGAGGACATGACAGAAAATGGAACTTATGTTAACATGTAAAACTCCAAAAAACATGCAGAAATCAAACAAAATTCATTTAGATCAAGCATATTCATGACAAGTACCTATTTTTTTTGTCCTCATACAAAATTGTGACATCTGATCATTCAGATTTATTATCTTTTAGTGTATAATCATATGATTCAGCTTTATTCTTTCCATGTTCTTCAGGAAATTAGTTATTTATGTGCTTCTTCCAGACTATAGCTCCTTAGTCTCTAAATCCAAACATATCTCAATGTGAAAAAGCTGAAGTACTTGGGAGCATCACATAAGAAGTCCATCTTCCTCAAATCCTTTAGGAACTTTCTGTGGCTGGTTTGCAAGAACAGTATTCTTGTTTCTTGGGATGCATTCTCTCTCTTTTAGTGAATAAATTTGTTATTTTCCTATGTAACCCCCCAGAGCTTCGTCTTGTAATTAGAAATAATTTACTTTCTAGCCCCATCTCTTCCTATCCCTCCCAACTCTGATCCCCACTCAGAATAAAACACTGTCAAAATAGATTAGCCTGACACTTGGCTCTTTGTCTTCCTAATATTTACCACATCATTGCACTAAGTTTGTCATCAAAGCTCCCAAACAGCATGTCTGCTTACCTGTTATATATCACCTGTTATAGAACAGACCTATTGGTGACCAATCCGTGTCACTTCCTACCTGTTGTCCAAACCTATGACTCATCAGCTCAGTGTTACCCCACCTCTGGTCTATCTAGTTTCCAGAAACTTGTTTTCATTCATTTATGATGTATATAGATAAAAAAAAACCATTTAAATCATATCCATCTCCCCAGGACTCTCATTCTTCAACCAAAATGTCATTTTAAATGTCAGATGATTTACGCTTCATCACTTGATTGATCAAGACAATACAACCTCTCATACTGAAGAAATGAATTGCCTTTGTATAACAATATTTTTAAGCACTGAATAAAGCAAGTGACAAAACTATGAAAACTAATGATTGACTTATCTCTTCTATATTCTGTGTGCCTATAATAAGGAAGTCGTATCTCAAACAATATATGCCCTGCAAAACCGTAATATAACTTAAATATTATGGCTGACTTTTATTTAGTATCCATGTTATATCAAATGTTTTACAAAAATAAGTTTCATATGCTATTCACAACATACTCTTTATTCCTACTTGACAGATACAGATTCAGTGATGTTATGCAAATTTTCAACATTACAATAAACAAGTCTTTAACCTTATTATTTGGAATGAGCAGTACTTTTTTTGGCTTTGTTTTATCTCTTTATGAACTATTTTGTGCCCTTATGCTAAGTAGAAATTTACAATTATAACTTTTCATTTACCTAACTTTCTTGTTTCACATTTTTCTTTAAATTTTTAATTTCCCATATTCTTCTTTATATTACTTTTCTTTTGATATTTCTATTAATTTATTTTCTATATATTACATCCTGAGTGAAGATACGCCCTCCCCTTCTAGTCCCTTCTCCTCCCTAATCCCAATCTACTCTACCTCTGTTTTCCTTCAGAAAAGAGCAACCCTTCCAGGGATACATACCAAACATTGCAAATCAAATTGCAATAAGACTAGGCACCTCCCTTCACATTAATGCTGGACAAGGCAACCAAGCAGGAGGACAAAGGTCCCAAAATCAGGCAAAGGTGTCAACAACAATCCCCATAAAACACCAAGCTACACAACTATAATATATATGCAGAAGGCCTAGGTTAGATGACACAAGCATGTTAGCTGATTGTCGATTCATTCTCAGTGAACCCCTATGAATGTGTGGGAGTGGCTAGCCAATGACTGGTCCAGCTTGAGACCTATGACATGAAGGGGAGCCCACCCCTGACACTGCTTAGAAGACCCGAAACCTGAGACCTAAGTTAGAACCAAATATGCCTGTCAAAAAAATAATGAAGTTTAACAAATGATTCCTAATGATATTCTACTATATTTATAGACAGCAGTCTGGCGTAATCACCACAGAGAGGTTCCATCCAGTAACTGTTGGTAAGAACTGCAGAGACCCACAGCCAAACATGGCTCAGGGAATGGAGTTCAGAGAATCAAGAAGGGGAGAAAGGATTGTAGGGGTTAAAGGGGTCAAGGACAACACAAGAAAAGCTATTAAATCAAGAAACTCAGATTTCTTTACTGTATGTAACAATTTTACACAACAATCACTCCAAATATCTCAATACATGCCTTTACAGAAGTACAATGTTCATAGTTAGAAATAGCAATAAGTTTTTGAAATGTTTGCCATTGACTTACATTTGTAGCCATAATCACTTGGGATTGAGTAAATGACTAACACCCTTACTTAAAACATAGTTTTCCTCACCTTAAAATCTATATTGTACCCTGTTGTTACCATCAATAGTAAATTTCTCAACTTTTCTGTACATCACTTTCATATTATTTCTTGATTAAAACCCAAACAGATCCACCTGTAAATTATGTAACTGCATTGAGAGAAATAAAAAAGCATGCAGTAAAAGGTAGAAACAATTTCAGAGCTTAGACTCCAGTCAGTAAGAATGCCTTGATGAGAA
>REGO01000588.1:186758-202314 GCA_010120015.1 Rhombomys opimus | reverse complement strand
TAGTTGTCTCAGGGAAGACCCAGAATTGTGCCGGAAAGATCAGATTTTCAGAAGCTTTCAATTTAGTCCTCACATGCTTTCTAAGCTGGGCATACCTGGAAAGTACAAAAATAGCTTAAGGATGCATAGCATCCTTAAACACATTCCACTAAAATAAATGAATAAATTTGGGAGAGCAAAGTCATATGTAGAAATATATTATTAAAAGGCTAGAAAGACATTTAATGACCTTAGATGGTGGTCTCTTGAAAAAAAGATACTAAAATATAATACCAATATCAAACTTCATTAATCCAAAGGAAATGTTAATTCCTCTCCAAGGAAGCTTGGTAGATATCAAGAGCTTACTACCTAACAAACAAAGGGTCCATCCTTTAAAAACTGTACATTACCTTACCTGTCATTGAGGATCTAGTAAAATAATGACACATTGTTTTCCAAAAGTTTCAAGAGAGGACTATGCAATTTAAAAACAAATATCAGATATTTATATAACCTTTTATTTTATTTATATTCAAAATAACAATGATTAATATAATTACATTGATATTATTGATCTGAATGTTCAGAATACTTTACTCTTATATTTGAAAAATTCTAATACTATAAAATATATTTTTGTAGCTACAGAATTTTATTACATTTATTAACATATTTTATATATTTCTTTTAATCATAAAGGACCATGTACAAGAGAAAAATCACTTATCACATCCTACAGTTTAGAAATTTGACTCTTAAATCATTAAGTATGATGGTTTTATTGAAGAATAATCTTGTAAGTTATAACTTGTACAATTTTCCAAATTTTTTACAGAAAAACAAATAAAGAAGACAATTCCTATATAATATCCCTCAAACATAACCTTGAAGAGGATGAAATTATTTGTTATTTATTAAAACCTATTCTCCACAAGATTTTGAATATATTATTTCTTATGGAATAGCAGTATGTGGAAAATGTGACATTTTATTATCATATGATGCCAATAAGCATGAGGTTGAAAAGGTGTATAAAACACAGACAAGCTAATTTTACTCATGAGCAACAATAAGTTCAAAGAGAGGCTGTTATATTTCAAAAGCATGTATATTTTACGTAATATGTCTTCATCTTTTTCACTGGCAGATCTTCCAGATTCTTCTTTTTATTTAACAAAATGTATCTTAGAGATTAATATATCTAAGCATGGGGAATTTTATCACTCAAGACTTTTCTTTCTTTTCACCCAAGTTTTTTTTTTCCTCTTCATTAACAACCTTAGATTTACTCTGGACATTGTTTCCACAGTGCTCAGAATTTTCTTAGTTATTTCAAAACTTCACTTGCCTGATTCTTCTGTCATCATAGAGGAATTGAAGCTAGAAATGAATTGGAAAAATAGTAAATATTTGGTCAGGTAATCTGGAAGCACGTGATCAGGGTAATAAAAAGTAGAGAGGAAAGCCACTGGAGGAATGGGTAAGCAAACCATTGAAGGATCTGAGAGTATGATCACGTCTCAGAGCTAACACCTGCTACATCTCTAGGATATAAGCTGCACAATATTAATCTTAGATTCCTAGTGGATAGATAAGAAGTAAATAGGTATTGGCAATTGGCCCAGAGGGTAAAAATATTTACAGAGCAAATCTGATGAGTGCAATTTGATTTCCAAACACGTACGGAAGGAGATATTTTTATCCTGAAAATTTGTTCTCTGACTTTCATATGCATGGTACAGCATTTGTATGCCCTAACTCATAACACACACACACACACACACACACACACACACACAAATAAATAAAGAGGTAAATTATGTGGAAAATCTGAAATTACCAAATGCTATTCAAATATGAAATGTCATTGTACTATGTAACATAATAAGATACTTAAGTAACTTGGATGCTAAAAACATATACAAGTATGTTCAGTAAAGGATTTAGAATAGGACCAACACATGAGTCAAATATATTTTTAAGAGTTGTGTCAAAGGATTCTTTTAAAAGGAGAGAAAACCTTAGTAAGGAAAATGAAATTAGAGCATAATCTTATTTGAATTTAATGTTTTAATGAAGCATGGAATATATGAATGAAGTGAAGATAATGATTGACAGTGAAAGAAGGAAGGAATATTTGAAATCTACTCTAAATTGTAAATCTGAAGCTTTCAAAGAGTCTGAACTAAACATAAATGAAGTTAAGATATTCTTGTATCTGTGCCCTGTACATGTAGATAGCTCTATGTTAGCATTACCAAACTTACTTTCTTTTTTTTTCTTTTTATTTTTATCAGTTACATTTTATTAATTCTGTATCCCAGCCGTGCCCCAAACCCTCATTCCCTCCCAGTCCCACCCTCATCACCACTGTGCCCCTTTCCAAGTCCACTGATGGGGGGGGGACCTCCCCCCATTCATCTGATCCTGTTTTATCAGGTATCTTCATTGAGTTCCTGTTAGAAATAGTCCTTGTTCCCCTCACTTTGGGAAACCAATTGGTTACTGAGCTACCACAGGCTACATCTGAGCGGAGGTTCTAGGTTATATCCATACATGATCCCTGGTTGAATGTCAGTTTCAGAAAAGACCCTGTGCCCAGATATATTTGGTCTTTGTCGAGCTCCTATCCTTTCCCCATCAGACTAACTCCCCTTCTTTCTTATGATTCCCTGTACTCTGCCAAAGGTTTGGTCATGAGTCTTTGCTTTGAAAACACTGCTAGTTAGAGGCTTTCAGATGCACTCAGTAGACTCCTGTCATGGGTTCAATGCAAATGCCATCTGACTTTCTAAACGAGGATTGATCGTCTTACCCCATGTCTGCTCTCTTGATTATCTTTTTTAGGTGTATAGATTTCATTATGTTTATCATATCTTATAGGTCTATATAAGTGAGTATATACCGTGTTTGTCTTTCTCCTTCTGGGATATTTCACTCAGAATGATGTTTTCTGGATCCCACCATTTGCCTGCAAATTTCATGATTTCCTCCTTTTTGATTGCTGAGTAGTATTCCATTGTGTAGAAATACCATAATATCTGTACCCATTCTTCCGTTGATGGACATCTGGGTTGTTTCCAGGTTCTGGCTATTACAAATAAAGCTGCTATAAACATGGTTGAACCAGTATCCCTTTTGTGTACTTGAGCAAGCTTTGGGTATATACCTAGCAGTGGTATAGCTGGGTCTTGAGGAAGCACTATTCCTAATTGTCTTAGAAAGCGCCATATAGCTTTCCAGAGTGGTTTTACCAGTTTACATTCACACCAGCAGTGGAGGAGGGTTCCCCTTTCTCCACAACCTCTCCAGCATGTGTTGTCACTTGAGTTTTTCATCTTGGCCATTCTGATGGGTGTAAGGTGATATCTCAGGTTGTTTTGATTTGCATTTCCCTGATGGCTAATGAGGATGAGCATTTCTTTAAGTGTTTCTCTGCCATTCGATATTCCTCTGTCGAGAATTCTCTGTTTAGTTCTCTTCCCCATTTTTTAATTGGATTACTTGGTTTGCTGCTTTTCAGCTTCTTTAGTTCTTTGTATATACTTGATATTAGTCCTCTGTCAGATAAAGGGTTAGTGAAGATTCTTTCCCAGTCTGTAGGAAGATGTTTTGTTTTGATGATGGTGTCCTTTGCTTTACAGAAGCTTTTCAGTTTCATGAGGTCCCATTTATTGATTGTTGCTCTTAGAGTCTGTGCTGTTGTTGTTCTGTTCAGGAAGTTGTCTCCTGTGCCAATGAGTTCTAGGTTGTTCCCCACTTAGGTTTGAGTGACCTAAAAGATTTGACTATTATTTGTTATATTAGGTCTAACAGCTGCATAAACAAATGATTGAAGATTGACATTTTAAAATTCTTAAATAAATATTAAACAAGTTCAGTCTTGGAATATAAAATGAATTCTGACATCTTTTTGGCTTCATTTAATGAAATTTTGAAAAGATTTACACTTATAAAGGTAACTCACAACATTTTTATCTCTATATACAACATCCTAATATGGTAGGCCAAAGGCAGACATCAACATAACAAAAACAAATGCACCTAGGGTACATAAATCCTTGAGAAAATGCATATACATTTTTTTATAAAATTCATTCTCAGGATTACATTTTCTCTCCCTTTTAATAAAGATAAGGAAACTGTGTAACTTGAAGAATAATAAGGAACCTTTAAAGTTCTTTAAAGTGAAAGCATTTACAATTTGGAAACCACAAAATGTAACTCTGCCCACTCATATTTTCAGAGCTAAAATTTAGAAAGTTGTCATATTCTCATAATCCTTTGCTACACACAGCAAATCTGTAGCCAAATGTTGTCAGCTTCTTTTTGTTGTGTTATATATGTTATTTTTTTTTACTTGCCAAGTTAAACCCATATGTTTTATCCTCATATAATTTCTAATAAGGACTCTAGCTACTTTTCCTGCTTATGTTTATGTAATAAATAAGTTTTCACATATAAGTTCCAAAATCACTGTCTCTGAGTTGCAAATTGGTACAGATTAATTAAATTTGAGGAAAAAATAATGTAAGAAGGAGACAGAACATTCACAAAGCACGTTTTTTTTTATAAAGTGTATACAAAAACAAATTCCTCTCTGTAACAGCCAGAAATAAAGATCTGAAAATATGCTTATTGAGGCTTTAGACAAAGCTCAGTAGATAAAAGGACTTACCACGCAAGAATTCAGCATCTCATATCTCACTTTTGAAGCAGAGAATTAACTCTTTGAAATTGTCTTCTGAGCTCCACACATGTGCCCACAACCATACACATGCACCCATACACACACAAACACACAATTCATTGGACACATTATCATTTAATCTGTTGACATCTATATTCTCACTTATGAATCAATATAGAGCTTAAAAAGTTCACCTTTAGCTTACCAATAATAAATACACTTGATGAAATTTAATAGTATATTAGTTCATAAATGCCATTATTTACTTTCTAATATGAATAAAGACAAATTCTAAAAGAAATCATGGATCTATATTTTAGAAGCATAAAATCATTTCTATGAGTAATTACTAAATATTTTTTCCAGATACATTTTGTCAAGTATCCAAAAGTTAAGTAGGATGGATCAGAAAAGTGACCCAATTAATAATTTATAGGGCTGAAACATAAATCTTAAGTGCTAATAGAGTTCTTCCAGCAGAACTACCAGGCACTTAGGAGTCCTACTCCATTCCTACTCCAAGAATGAATGGTACAAATATCAGTGCACTCCCCCGTTGAAGTCAGATGGGACTTTCTCAATATTTTAGCTAAAGAAGATACTATCAATTAAATACAGTTGGCACTTGAGGTTATTAATTGCTTTGATTTTCTTTCCCTCCATTTCTTTCTTCCTTATTTTCTTTCCTTCCCTTTTTTTTCCCTCATCTTATCCGCACTTAGCTGAATTAAGCCTTATTAAATAAGTCCTTTACTGTGGTATGAGTACCTTTCTAATAGTCACTGCTTAAACTTCCATATTTTGAGCTATAAGAGACTCAGTCCTAAGGACTTAAACTTCATTAATAGGTTGGGTTATTTTATTTGTGGTTTGCATTTTAACTTCAGCCTAATGAATTCATTGACATTAATAGGTGACTTTAAGGATATGTCCTTAGCAACCTGGCAAATCCACAGAACTTTTGCATCCTCCTCTTACATATCAGTTTGAGTTTCAGCATCATATGACAAAAATATCATTTTTTCTGTGTTGTATAATCATAATTGAAAGTGTGAATGTAAAGTTAAGGGGAAATTTCCCCCTAACTTTTAGAATAGGAATAGGTCACTTGTGTCAGTCTAGGTCCTGACTATCCAAGCATCAAGAATATCCAGCAAACACTATTACTGTGGGGCTAAAATATGGTGATACATGAGTATGATGCATACTGTCTTTTATGAAATTTTTGGAAAACACATCTAGTGATACCAATCCCAATTCATAATTCTTATTTAAATCTGTAATTACATCTCTCTTATCGAATGCAAACAGTACCATGGGTGGAATATAATGAAGAGTGGCTAGCATAGAAAAAAAATACATTTAGAGAAAGACAGTGAAATTCAGGAATAAAATGTTTTTAGTTGAGAAATAACACAAAGTCAAAATTCATCTAGGTGTGTTTTGTTCTTCCAGGTGTTTTGATTTTTTTTTTTTTACGAAAACATGTAAAATGAGAACTGGAACTAAATAAATAGTCAATAAATAAAGACAACTGGTTTTGTAACTTGAAAATTCGTTTCCTATTGTTCTAGCATATGAAGGGGGGAAATCACCACTAAAAAAGAGGGTCAATTACATGGTTTTAATTCCTTTGTCAAAAATTAAGTGCCTGTAGAAGTGTGGGTTTAATTATTGGTCTTCAATTCAGTAACACTGATCAACCTATCTGTTACTATGCCAATACCATATAGTTTTGATTACTACTGTTCTGTAGTATAGCTAGAAACTAAACAGGAATGTTGATACTGCCAGAAATTCTTTTATTGTACAGAATTTTTTTGCCTATCCTGGGTCTTTGAAAGCATCTTCAACAAATGAACCTGGTCTAACTGGATGTCTGTATGTAGAAAAATGCAAATAGATCCAAATTTATCATCCTGGAAAAAACTCAACTCCAAGTGGCCAAAGACATAAAACCAGAGACTCTAAATCTATTAGAGGACAAAGTGGTGAAAATCTGGAACTCATCGGCATAGGAAACAACTTACTGAATAGAATGCCAACAGTACAGGCTCTGAGATCAACAAATAATAAATGGTATTCGTTAAACTGATAAGTTACTGTAACTTAAAAGATATTGTCAATAGAACAAAATGACAAACTACAAATTGGGAAAAGATCTTTACCAACCCAACATCAGACAAAGGCCTATAAAATGAAATTAATTATTAACAAATCTAATAATCCATTAATCAAATTTTAATTATAATTTTATTTTTCATATATTAATTACAGTTTAATTAATTTCGTATCCCAGCTGTATTCCACTTCATTTTTCTCTCCACATCCCACCCTCCCTTCCTCATCTCATCCCATGGCCGTCTCCAAGTCCACTGGTAGGGAAGGTCCTCCTCCCCTTCCATCTGATCCTAGCTTATCTGATCAGGACTGGTTTCATTGTCCTCCTCTATGGCATGGCACCTCAGGAGGAGGTGATCAAAGAGTCAGGCACTGAAGTTCATGTCAGAGAGAGTCCCTGTTCTCCTTACTAGGGATTTTGGATACTGAGTTGCCATGGGGTACATCTGAGCATGGGTTTTATGTAATATCCATGAATGGCCCTTGGTTGGAGTATCAGTCTCAGTAAAGACCCCTGTGCCCAGATTTTTGGTTCTGTTCCTCTCCTTGTGGAGCTCCTGTCCTCTCCATGTCTTAATATCTCCCCCCTCTTTGCTAAGATTCTCTGCACCCTGCCCAAAATTTGGATATGAGTCTCAGCATCTGCTTTGATACACTGCTGGGCAGATTCTTTCAGAGGCCCTCAGTTGTAGGCTCCTCTCCTGTTTCCTGTTTTCAATTTCTTCTAATGTCCTTCCACTTTGTCTTTCTAAGTGAGGGTTGAACCTCTTACCCTGGGTCCTCCTTCTTGTTTTGCTTCTTTAGGTATATAGATTTTAGTATATTTATTCTATATTATAGACCTAGTATCCACGTATAAGTGAATATATAACATGTGTGTCTTTCTGCTTGTGGAACTCTTCCTTCAGGATGATCTTTTCCAGATCCCACCATTTGCCAGTAAACTCATGATTTCCTTGTTTTTAATTGCTGAGTAGTATTTCATTGTGTAAATATACCTCAATTTCTGTATCCATCCTCCATTGCTGGACATCTGGGATGTTTCCAGGTTCTGCCTATGATGAATACATCTTCTACGAACATGGTTGAACAAATGTTCTTGTTGTATACTTGAGCATCTTTTGGAAATATGCCTAAGAGTGGTATAACCTAATCTCGAGGAAGCGCTTTTCCTAATTGTATGAGAAAGTGCCAGAAAAATTTCCAAAGTGGTTTTACAAGTTTACATTCCACCAGCAATGGAGAAGGGTTCCCCTTTCTCCACAACCTCTCCAGCATGTGTTGTCACTTGACATTTTGATCTTAGCCACTCTGATTGTTATAAGGTGAAATATCACGTTTGTTTTGATTTGCATCTCCTTGATGGCTAAAGACATTGAGCATTTCTTTAAGACTTTCTCTGCCATTCTATACTCCTCTACAGAGAATTCTCTGTTTAGCACTGTACCCCATTATTTAAGTGGATTAGTTGATTGTTGTTTTTTAACTGCTTTAGTTCTTCATATACTCTGGATATTAGCCCTCTGTCAGATATAGGGTTGGGGAAGATCCTTTCCCAGTCAATAGGCTGTTGTTTTGTCCTGACAACATTTTCTTTTGATTTACAGAAGCTTTTCATTTTCAAAAGGTCCTATTTAATGATTTTTGATCTCAGAGCCTGTGCTGTTGGTGTTCTGTTCAGGTAGTTGTCTCCTGTGCCAGTGAGTTTTAAGCTTTTCCCCTCTTTATTTTCTAACCAATTTAATGTGTCTGGTTTATATTGAGGTCTTTTATCCACTTGGACTTTAGTTTTGTGAAGAGTGATAAATTTGTCTCTATTTTCATTTTTCTTCATATAGACATCCAGTTGGACCAGCGCCATTTGTTCAAGATGCTGTCTTTTTTCCATTGAATGTTTTTGCCTTCTTTGTCAAAAGTCCAGTAGCCACAGCTGTGTGGGTTTATTTCTGGGTCCTCTACTAGGTTCCATTGATCCACCATTGTGTTTCTATGCCAATAGCATGTAGTTTTTATTACTATTGCTCTGTAGTACAGCTTGAGGTCAGGGATAGAGATACCTCCAGATGATTTGGACAGGATTTTCCTGGATATTCTGGATATTTTGTTTTTCCATATGAAGTTGAGAATTTTTCTTTCCAGTTCTGTAAAAATATGTGTTGGTGTTTTATTGGAAATTTCACTGAATCTGTAGATTGATTTTGGCAGGATGGTCATTTTCACTATGCTAATCTTATCATCTATGATCATGGAAGATCTTTGCATCTTCTGACATCTTCTTCAATTTCTTTCTTCAGAGACTTGAAGTTTATTTCAAACAGGTGTTTCACTTGTTTGGTTAGGGTCACACCAAGGTAATTTATGTTATTAGTGGCTATTGTGAAGGGTGTTGCTTTTCTAATTTCTTCCTTGGCCCTTTTGTCTTTGGTACAAGGGAGGGCTTCTGATTCATTTATTTATCTATTTATTTATTTATCTATTTATTTATTTATTTCTTAGTTAATTTTGTATTCAGCTACTTTGCTTAAGGTGTTTTTCATCTTAAGGAGTTTTTTTTTACTTAAATTGGAATTACTCAAGTATACTATCAAATCATCTGCCAATGGTGATACTTTGACTTGTTCCTTTTTGATACTTTCAATGAGATTGTTTTAAGTTTCTCTGCTTTGAGTTTGATGTTGGCTATAGCCTTGCTGTATATTGCCTTTACAATGTTAAGGTATGTGCCTTGTATCCCTGATCTCTCCAAGACTTTAAATATGAATGTGTGTTGGCTTTTGTCATATGCTTTTTCGACATCTAAGGAGATGACAGTGCAGTTTTTCTCCTTCAGTTTGTTTATATGGTGGATTACATTGATGGATTTCCATATATTTTACCACCTTTGCATATCTGTGATGAATCCTACCTCAAAATAGGCTTTATTTCTGTCAGTTATCCATATCTAACAAATTCTGGTCCTTACAAAACTTGCTTGTACACAGATCAATATGTTCATGCCTGCAACTGGATGCTCCATGTTACATATCTCACAGATAAATACACATACAGAGTTGTAACATATAACTTCTTTCTTTTTTCTCATTGACTCTATGTAGTTTCTCAACAGTGAACAGATATTTTACAATGCCATTTGGAGATTATAAAGAAAGCTCATAACTTTTAATAAATCAAATTAATATAATGCCTGTATTTTGAACATTTATTCATGCACTGGTGATGGAAATAATCCTGTTTTGTTTTGTTTTCTAGGTATTATGAAGATTATGAAACACTATTTTCAATAACAGATATTTAAAATAGGAATGAAACAACAGTCTAGCCAACAATAAAAAATGGAAATTAGATACAGAAAGTACCTTTTCAGTATGGCATGAGTAGTCAAATATAAAATAAAATACTTTTCTCAGTTCTACATTTCTGAGGTAAATGACAGGAAAAATTATGCTTATTATACAATAAATGATAGGAACAGCTGGGCAATATCTTTATCATTACAATATTTGTGTCAGAGGTTCTTTAAGCACAGATTGTAATAGTGCTACTTGCGAAAGTGATATAGTTAGGAATCTGCTCAAAAGATAGGTAGTAAAGGAATGATGGCAGGAAGAGAGAAACTGAATAACAATTTGACTACAGAATTTGAGTTCCATTTGATCTCAAAGGGAGTCATAATATAAATACTGGCACTGTCTTGTTGTACTGCATAGCAAAGGGTTTGGAAATTTTCCTTTAGACATTTGCCAGAAATTAGATTATTAACCTGGAGTAGGAGACATTGAACTCCCATATTCTAGCTACTTTCAGTTACAAGGCAACCCTCCAGACAAGAAAAAAGTGATAAGGAGCCATTAACAGTAGGATATCTACCTTGATATGCTGAAGCACTTTTAGGTACTACTCACTAGAGTCAGTGAAGAAAAAGAGTGGAAAAAAACAAGTTTTATGTTGTTGAACAAAGAGGAGTTTGCAAGAACTATTTCCTCTTAATGATTAACAATATGAAGAGTTGCCAATTATAAGCAGTTTTATATAGTGCATCTCTGAGACATACTCATCTATAATAATTGAAAATTTCTGTCAATAATAGAAGGAAATACTTTTCATTTTCTTTAGTCTTATTGTATTAGAGTTGTATATCTATATATTACATATCATTGGATAATGCTGTTATAAGAATTATAGAATATAGTGAAATATATTAACTTCTCCAGGAACCCAAACTGGAATTTTGTAAAATCCATGCATATATTACTAAAATCCTAGTGGTAATGACTTATGCCCTCGAAGAAAGGAAATGAGAATCATAATTATTGGCAGTAGCATTTGGAAGTAGCAGATTTTGACACAGACTAATACAAGGGAAATGAAAGGTCAGTATCTTTTGGGATTTTCAGGCAAGCTGTTCATGAGAAGCCAGCTCAGCTTTGGACAGATGTTATTTTATCCTGCTGGGTTCCTTCTTTCTGTCACTTAGAAAGAAACTGAAAGTTTGCAGCCTTATTTCCCAGTAAGGCAATGCTGAAGATGGAAGGCACTACAGAAAGATGCCAAGCTCCAGTGTGCTTGACCATAATGACCCATGGCTCTGATTTGCCAGTCATGTACTGCTTACAACTGGATCTCTAATGTGAGAGAAATAATATCTCTTTACTATCTCTGGATTTTTGTTGCATAAACTCAAATCTATTTTTAACTAATGGAGTCTCCTTTTTCATATCTAAGACATAAAATGTTTACCTAAATCTCCATGGACTACATCCCAAATTTTGCTGATTTTTTCTAAAGAGTATAGTCAAAATATCTATTTTAAGATAAAGAGTGTGTAAATATATTAAATAAAAGATGACGAATATTCATAAATTAATTTTAATGAGTGGAAGAGCTACATTACACAATCAAAATTAAATTTTGGACCACTATGCAGTAATAAATATCTGATTCTTTATTTTGAAGTGTCCCATGCTCTGTAGTGTTCCAGGGATTGATCTAATGGGGGAAACAAGGGAATGAAGAAATGATACACACAGACTCACATACAGAAAGCCTATAATAGAGACACTTAACTTCTTTGATGGAAAAGTTCAACACCTGGAAATTCAGGGTGTTTAATATGAACAGTTGAAGAGGGAAGTGTTATTATCATCAACATCCACACTTCAATCAGAGAAAGACTTTGTCAATTCTCTGAGCCTCACCTAAGGTAGGCTTTGTCACTTCCATGGATCTGAGGCACTGGAGTGTTTGTCATACCCAGCACGTGTCAAAAACACATATCCACTGGAGACTTCACATTCACCTGCTATCTACAGAAATGCAAGAAATGACAGGTACTTCTAGAGCTACACTTCTTTAAAAAGTGCGCTCTCTCTCTCTCTCTCTCTCTCTCTCTCTCTCTCTCTCTCTCTCTCTTTCTCCTGCTTCTGAATGTCTAGGATTTGTTAATATGGATACAATGTTAATAAAAAAAATACAAAAAGAATGTTGACTAATAGTCTAATGATACAGGCACCTAAGGTTTCAAATCAAGGTCAGTCACTGGACATTCACATAACCAAATTGTGTATTTGCAAATTTGTTTGACAACAACATTCTTGAAATAAGAAGCACAGAGTTGTTTTCTTATGAGAATACTTCTCACTTTAATATGTAGCCTATGTATCTCATTAAAATCGTAACAGAGTAAGTGAAGGAAACTTCAGAAATTGTTACTGGAATGAAACTTGAAAATATCTAAAATAAAAGGCATATTATCACACAGAACTAAAAGGAGATGATAAACTTGTATTTTGAAAGAATGAACATGTTAATGAAGTAAGTTGCATCAATTGCTAAATGGGGGTTTTAGTGTAACTATAGTAACAGTTACTGTTAGATACTGAGATATGAATTTTAATTTTGCTCTTCAGAACTACAACCTTTCCAGAAAAAAAAATAATGCACTGTGGAAATTTCACTAAACTAGTCAGTCCTACATATATAAACATAATTTCAAATCTGAGTGTGAGGTAGTATATAATGCAAAGATATTAAAATAATTAAACAGCCAAAAGAAAAAGCAAATAAACATAGTCAAAGAAGTACAAACTTAAAAATCTATCTGAAATCAAGAAAAGCACCACATCTATTTCAGAGGAGTCTCATGACCTAGATAAACATCTAAACCAAAAACAAATGAACAAATCTCTTAGGATGATCATATTTACCTTACATTTTTAAAGGGAAGACAAATATATTGCAGTTTACACAAATTTACCCTTCAAAATATTTGCATTCTGAACAAAACATCTTATAGTCTTTGTCTAAAACAGCATTTTCAACAGGCATGTATCTGTATGCAGTTACTGGACTCAACACAATATTTTTGTACCTAATAGAGTTTTGTTGTGCTTAGTACCCTTTTCTTTTTGTCTTCTTTACTTACTCTGTTTACCGGAACCTATTAATTCATGGTTTTCTTATTTCCTTTTTTTTTTTTCTAAAAGAACTTAGTAGACCTCTAGACCAGGTGAAGGCATTTGATAGAACATTTCCAATCATAACATATTTCCAAATCATTTTAATCAGGAGTAATGCTACTATTTCTTTAGAAAGAAAAAATATTATTTCTGTTGAAGATGTGGTAATAATAACACAGTAACACTGGGCCAGGAGACAGCTCAGTGGGAAAAATGCTTGTTACACAAACAGGAGGACATGAGTTCTTATTCCCAGCACCCAGACAAACAAAAGGCAGGACATAGGTGCTGGAGACAGATAAATAAGTGAATCCAAAAACCATGTTGGTCAGGCAATTTATTAGAGTCAGTGTAGAAATATTGAAGAGCTATAGATAAAGAAAATATATTTTAAAAAAATATCTTAGTGTAAACCTGAGGGTACTCATGGGCACCACATTTAGAAATGGTTACTAAGAAATCTTTAAATTTAGAGAGGAGGTAAAAGGCATAAGAAAGGCTAACATATTCACTTGAGGTCACCCTTCTCTCTTTGTCTCTCTTTGTCTCTCTGTCTCTCTGTGTGTCAGTCTCTCTCTTTCTCCTCTATCTCTCTCTCATTTTGTTAAAATTAACAACTTAGAACACTTAGAAATGAAGAAATCCTGACATCCATGTATGGATGAGTTTGTATTTATATTGATGAAAAATAAGAAGTAGTAGCTGAGCTGAGAGATGGCTCGGTGTGCCAAGTAATTGGCACACAAGAATAAGGATCAGAGGGAAGGGGAAGAGGACCTCCCTTATAAGTGGACTTGTGGAGCCATATGGGAGCAGATAAGGGAGAGAGGGTAGGATTGGGAGGGGAAGAAGGAGGGGGCTACAGCTGGGATACAAACTGAGTAAACTGTAATTAATAATAAATAAATATATAAAAAAAGAATGGCCCCTATAGAGTCATGTGTTTGAATGCTTGGTCCATAGGGAGAGACACTATTGGGAGATGTGGACTTATTTTTATTTAATTTTTAATTTACTTATCTGTATCCTCTTGATCTCCTTTAGTTGTTTTATTGCTCTAGCTAATACTGTAAGAACTATGTTGAAGCGGGAAGGAGTGTGCAGGCTTGCCTTGTCCCTGATTTCAGTGGAATTGATTTAAATATCCTTCCATTTAGTATGACATTGGCTATAGGTCTGCTGTGTACATTGTCTTACTATGTTTAAGTAAGAGCCTTGTATCCCTGATCTCTACAAAACTTAAAACATGAATGGGTATTGGATTTTGTCAATGATTTTTCCACATCTAAGGAGATGATCACGTTTTTTTATTTTTTTTCCTTCTCTTTGTTTGTAACAAGGATTGCATTGATGTATTTCCATATATTGAACTTCCCATGCATGCCTGGGATGAAGCCTACTTGGTTATTCTGGATGATATCATTTATGTGCTTGTGGATTTGATTTGCAAGTATTTTATTGCGTCATTTTGCAAAAATGTTCATAAGAGAGATGGGTCTGAAGGTTTTCTTGTTTTTGTTGTTGGGTCTTGTGTGGTTTCGATATCAAGTCGACTCTGGCTTTTAGACCAATTTTGGAAATATTCCTTCTGTTACTATTTTGTGGAGTACTTTGAAGAGAATTAGAGTTAACTCATCTCTGAAGGTGTGGTAAAATTCTTCACTGACACTATCTGCCCTGGGCTTTTTTTGGAAGGGAGACTTTTGATGACCATTTGTATTTCCTTGGGGGATATAGGATTAATTAATGTATTTACCCAACTTGTTTTAATTATGGTAAATGGAATCTATCAAGAAAACTGTGCATATCATTTAGAGTTTCACATTTTATAGCATACAGGCTTTTGTAGTAAGACCTAATAATTGTTTGGATTTCCTCAGTGTCTGTTGTTATATCCAGAGTTGAGTTTCTGAGCATGCTGATTTGGATAGTTTCTCTCTGCCTTTTAGTTTGGCCAAGTGTTGTCTATCTTGTTGAATTTTTCAAAGAACCAGCTCTTGGTCTCATTGATTCTTTGAATTGTTTTCATTGTTTCTAATTCATTGATTTCAGCTCTGAATTTGATAATTTCCAATTATCTACTACTACCTTATGTTATTAGTGGCTATTGTGAAGGGTGTTGTTTCCCTGATTTCTTTCTCGGCCCTTTTGTCTTTGGTATACAAGAGGGTTTCTGATTTTTTTTAAATTTTTTTCCTTTATTTTTAATTTTTATCAGTTACATTTTATTAATTCTGTATCCCAGCCGTGCCCCGAACCCTCATTCCCTCCCAGTCCCTCCCTCCCTCCCTCATCACCACTGTGCCCC
>REGO01000588.1:155185-175532 GCA_010120015.1 Rhombomys opimus | reverse complement strand
AGGCTCCTGACTTGTTCCCTCTTTTCTCCTTCTTCTGATGTCCAGCCTTTTTGCCTTTCTGGATAGGAATTGAGCATTTTAGCAAGAGTCCTCCCTCTTGATTAGTTTCTTTAAGTGTTCTTCTGCCATTCAATTTTCCTCTGTTGAGATCTCTGTTAAACCCTGTTCCCTATTTTTTAATTGGATTACTTAGTTTGTTGGTATTTAACTTATTCAGTTTATTATGTATTCGGGATATTAGCCCTCTGTCAGATATAGGGTTGGTGAAGGTCCTTTCACTGTCTGTAGGCTGTCCTTTTGTTCTGATGACAGTGTCCTTTGCTTTACAGAAGCTTTTCAGTTTCATGAAGTGCTATTTATTGATTGTTGATCTTAAGAGCCTGTGCTATTGGTGTTATGTTCAGGATGTTGTCTTTTCTGCCAAAGAGGTCAAAGCTCTTCCCCACTTTTTCCTCTAACAAATTTAGTGTGTGTGATTTTATGTTGAGGTCTTTCATCTACTTGGACTTTACTTTTCTGCAGGGTGATAAAAATGGGTCTATTTGCATTTTTCTATATGTAGACATCATCCAGTTAGAAGATGCTGTCTTTATTCCATTTTATGGTTTTTGCTTCTTTGTGAAATCAAGTTTCCGTAGGGGTGTGGGTTTATTTCTGGGACTTTAATTCAATTCCATCCTCCACCAGTCTGTTTCTATGCCAGTACCATGCCATTTTTATTACTGTTCCTCTAAAGAACAGCTTAAGATAAGGAATAGTGATACCGGCAGAAGATCTTTGATTGTACAGGATTGTTTTAGCTATTCTGTTTTTGTTTTTGTTTTCGTTTTTTCCATATGAAATTGTGAATTTTTCTTTCAAGTTTTGTAAAGAATTTTGTTTGTGTTTTGATTGGAATTGAATTAAATCTGTAAATTGCTTTTGGCAGGATGGCAATTTTCACTATGTTAATCATACCAATCCATGATCATGGGAGATCTTTCCATCTTCTGATATCTTCTGCTATTTCTTTCTTCAAAGACTTGAGGGTACTTTTTTTTCAAACAGATCTTTCACTTGCCTGGTTAGAGGCACACCAAGGTACTTTATGTTATTAGGGTCTATTGTGAAAAGTGTAGGTTCCCTAGTTTTTTTTTCCTCAGTCCTTTTGTCTGATTGTTTGAGATAATTTTGTATCCAGTCACCTTGTTGAAGGTGTTTGTCAGCTGAAGGAGTTCTGTGGTAGAATTTTTGGGAACACTCATGTTTATTATCTTATCATCAGTGAATACTGATACTTCGATTTCTTCCTTTCAAATTTGTATCCTCTTGATCTCCCTTAGTTTTCTTATTGCTATATCTAGGACTTCCAGAAATATGTTGAAGAGAAGGGGCACCCTTGCCTTGTCCCTGATTTCAGTGGGATTGGTTCAGTTTCCAGCATTTAGTTTGATGTAAGCTATAGGCTTGTTATATATTGCCTTTACTATGTGTAGGTATGTATCTTTTATCCCTGATTTCTCCAAGACTTTAAAAATGAATGGGTGTTGGATTTTGTCAAATGCTTTTTCAGCATTGAAGTAGATGATCATGTGTTTTTTGTTTTTTTTTTTTTTCCTTTTGGTTTGTTTATATGGTGGATTACATTGTTGGATTTTCCTATATTGACACATCCATGCATGCCTTGGATGAAGCTTACTTGGTAGTGGTGGGTGATATCTGTAATGTGTTCTTGGATTTACTTTACAAGTATTTTGTTGAGTATTTTTGCATCAATATTCATAAGTGAGATTGGTTTGAAGTTCCCTTTCTTTGTTGAGTCTTTCTGTGGTTTACGAAACAAAGTGACTGTGACTTCATAGAATGAATTTGGTAATGTTCCTTCTGTTTCTATTTTGTGGAATGGTTTGAAGTCTATTGATGCTAGCTCTTCTTTGACAGTCTGGTAGAATTCTGTGATGAAATAATCTGACCTGGACTTTTTTGAGTGGGAAACTTTTGATGACAGCTTCTATTTCTTTAAAGGAGATAGGACTATATAACTTTTTTACTTAATCTTCTTTCAGCTTTGGTAAATGGAATCTATAAGAAAAATGTCCATTTCATTTACATTTTCGAATTTTGTTGCATATAGTCTTCTGAAGTAGGAGCTAATCATTATTTTTATTCCCTCAGTGTCTGTTGAGTTTGGTATAATTTGTAGAGTGCTCTTCTGCCTTTTATTTAGTTTGGCTAAATATTTGTCTATCTTGTTGATTTTCTCAGAGAACCAGCTCTTACTTTTGTTCATTCTTTGAAGTGCTTTCTTTTTTCTAATTTATTGTTTTCAGCACTGTGTTTGATTATTTTCAGATGTCTATTCCTCTTGGGTGTGTCTGCTTCTTTTTTTTTTCTAGTGCTTTCAAGTATTCCATTAATTTGCTTGTATGAGATACCTTGATTTCTTTGTGAAGGCACTTAGTGGTATGAACTGCACTCTTAGCACTGCTTTCATTGTGTCCCACAAGTTACTGTACATTGTGCATTCATTTTCATTAAGTTTTAGGAAGTCTTTAATTTGTTTCTTTATTTCATCACTGACCTGGTTGTCATTGAGTAGAGAGTTGTTCAGTTTCCATGTGTGTATTTGCTTTTATTATTTCTGTTACTGTTGAGGTCTAGTTTTAGACCATTGTGGTCTGATATGATACAAGGTATTATTACAATCTTCTAATATCTGTTGAGGTTTGTTATGTGCCCAAATATATGGTCAGTTTTGAACTAGGTTTCATAAGCTGATGAGAAGAAGTTATATTCTTTGTATTTGTGTGAAAGTTTCTGCAGACATCTATTTGGTCCATTTGAATTAAGAACTCTGTAAGTGTCATTATTTCTGTTTAGCTTCTGTCTCAATGATCTATCCCTTGATGAGAGTGAGCTGTTGAAGTCTCCCACTATTAAGTTGTTGCGATCAATGTGTGTTTTAAGCTTTAATAATGTTTCTTTGACAAATGTGGGAACCCTAGTGTTTGGTGCATATTTGTTCATGATTGTGATGTCATCCTGCTGGATTTTTCCTATGATGAGAATGAAGTGTCCTTTTTTTCTTTTGATTACTTTTGTTTGAAAGTCTATTTTATTAATTATTCGGATGGCTACTTAATCTTGCTTATGGAGTCTGTTTGCTTGGAATTCATTTTTCCAGCCCTTTACTTTACTCTGAGGTAGGGTTTATCTTTGTTGCAGAGGTGTGTTTCTTAAATGCATGGGAATTTTTGATCTTCTTTCTGCAATAAATCTGTTAGTCTGTGTTTTGTTTGTTTGTTTGTTTGTTTCGGAAAGCTGTAACCCTTGATGCTAGGTATTAGTGACCAATGATTCTTAGTTCTTTTCTTATGGAGTTGATGGTGATTGTGTGTTTGTGTATTTTTTTTCTTTTCTTTTCTTTTTTTGTTGTAATGGTGTCTTTATTTTGTGTTTTCTTAGGTGTAGTTGATCTTGTTGTGTTGGAATTTTCCTTCTTCTATCCTCTGTAGGACTCGGTTGTTTTGTAAATATCGTTTAATTTTTGTTTTGTCATGGAAATTTTTTCTCCATACATGTTTATTGAAAGTTTTGCTGGATATAGTAGTCTGGTTTAATATCTGTCATCTTTAAGCATCTACACCATGCATGATATCTGGCTCTGCATAGTCTCTGTTGAGAAGTCTAGTGTGATTTTGATAGATCTTCCTTTATATGTTACATGGTCTTTTTCCATTGCCACTTTTTATATTTTTTCTTTGTGCTGTAGATTTCATATTTTGATTATTATGTGGTTAGAGGAGTTTCTTTTCTGTTCAATTCTATTTGGTGTTCTGTAGGCCTCTTGTATGTTTTTAGGCATCTCTTTCTTCAGGTTGGGGAAATTTTCTTCTATGATTTTCTCTAAAATATGTTCTGGGCCTTGGAGCCTGGAATCTTTTTTTAGTCTATCCCTACTATTTTTAGGTCTTTTCATGGTTGCCTGGATTTGTGAGATGTTTTGTGTTTGGAACTGTTCCAATTTTATTTGTTCTTTGAGAGATGTATCAATTTCTGTAATTGTACCATCAGTGCCTGAGACTCTTCTCCTTCTCTTGCATTCTGTTAGTGATTCTTACCTTTGTCTTCGTGGTTCCTGAACTCTTCTCTAAGTTCTCTGTTAGTGTTTTCTTTATTGATTCTAAATCTGTTTTCATGTCTTATACCATTTCCTTCATCTGTTTGAATGTAGATTCCTATCTGTCCATGATGGCCTCAATTTTTTTATTCATTCCTCTTTATGGGCCTCTATTATTTTGTTTGTTTCTTCTTTATGTGTCTCGAATAACTGCATAATTAAAAATTTAAGATCATATTCCTGTGTTTCAGCTTTGATAGAATATCCATTGACTTTTGGAGATTCTGTATAAGTCATGATTCCCTGGTTTTTGTTGCCTGTATTCTTATGCAGGCCTCCAGCCACCTGGTTGTCTGTAGCTTTGACTGATTATTTCTGGAGCCTGTATCTTCCTGCCTCTGTAGTCTCTAGTAGTCTCTCCTGCATTCACTGTCTCTGCTGGCTCACTGTTTGTGACCCAGCTATGCCAAGTAGCTGGGGCACAGGCAGAAAAATCTCTGAGTCTAGAGCTGCTCCAGTGTCACATAAGTGTCCTTAAGATGGTGGAAGATGGGATTTGGGATTTGTGTCTTGTGCCTGGCTCAACTCTGTTTTGTTCACTGGCAGTGCTGACCTTCTTGTTTCCGACCCAGGTGGACTAGGCATCTGGGGAGTGGACAGAAATGTCTCTGAACCTAGAGCTGCTCCAGTGCCTCCCAGATCTTCTTGGAGAGGAGGACAATGACATTTAAGTCAGGTGCCTAGCTCAGCTCAGCTAGGTTCTCTGCCTGTGCTGGCCTTGCTATTTCTGGCCTATTGGAGCCAGGCTCCTGGGTCCCCTGAGGAAAGATCTCTGTGTCAAAGTTGTTCCATTTTCCCACAGTCTTCCCTAAGATGGTGAGGAATGGAACCTGGGTCTCTTGCCTACTTCAGATCTGCTGTGTTCACTTTCTGTGCTATGCTGGGTGATTCTGATGTGAGTGAGCCTGGCAGGTAAGGAGCAAGCAAAATGGAACTACACCTCCCCCATGGTACCAGAATGTTTCAATTCCACAGGGAGGTGAGAGTAAGCACCACTAGCTGCTGTGGCCAGGAATGTGTCCACAGGATGTAGAACCAGGAGCTTCTAGTACCCAGAAGGTGTCCACAGGAATATGAGATTGGGGGTCAATTTTGCAGCCTCATCCTCGGTACAGGAAGGTATTCACTACACAGGCAGTAAGAGTGAGTACCCAAGGTCTGAGCTGTTAGACAATGGATCCACATAAAGTGGACTTGGGTGTCAGGTGGCCTAAGCCTGCAGGGTCAGAGTTGTGGATGCATTCCCACTGCCAGTCCCAGGAAGGTATCCACAGATGGTGGGTTTGGGTGAGTGGCCTAAGGTTGCAGTAGTGCCAGGAGGGAGCTCAGGAAATTTTCCTGGTATTAGCTGGGTGTCCTGAACACAGAACTTCAAGTATCCCCATGGATTCTCCTCTCACCTGAGAAACACAGGTGTTGGGGTTTAGAGGTTCACTCTACTGCTTGCTGGTCACCATGCTCTCACTACTAAGCTGCTGTTCATATACCCTGCATAGTCTGCACTGCCATCTTGGATCTCTTCCAATGGCCACATTTCTAAAAGACACATATTGTGTTACCTCTTCTTTCCCTTTTTGCTCTTCATTTTGGAAAATTATTGAAAACTGGTGGTTCATAATAAAAGTCTCTCTACTACTTTTTTCACTTTTTCCTCATTAAATCAATTATCATTATTGAAATTATCAAGGAAAAACTTAAACATCTATTGATTTCATGACTATGTGTTAGGATCCAGTGTTCTATTTCTGCTATTTTGGGGGCTATAACCTCAACTTCTTATATATTTATCTTTTATATATTTTTAAAAACTGGTTTCGCTATTTTTATAAATATAAGTGTTTTGTCTGCATCAGGTCCTGAGACTCAGTACGAGTCCTGGCAATAAAACCTGCATCCTTTGGAAAAGCAGCCAGTGTTCCTACCCTCTGAGTTCCTGGCCCTGACCCATTGCACATGTCTTTCAAAAAGATCCTGCCTAGAGTAGAGCCCCGGCATACTCTTTAAGTACTTGGGTGGACCTTATAATGCATGCCAACTTGTGGGTCTTATCTCAAACCTACTGAGAATAAGGGCGAGCAATCCATGTTTTGCAATATTTCAGAAGATTTTCACGGAAGTGGATGTTTGCAAAATACTTCTAAAGGATATAATTATACATAACTCTCTAATTCATGATTCATAGACATAATGTCATAGTTACCAAATATCTGAAAGTCTGTAACATAAATATTTGATAAGGTTAATTTTTTGCCCAAAGTTATGTATTACCTTCCTCACTCCTTTGTGTGAGCTACAACCTTCAGATGAGCGACCCCAAAAATTCAATCAGAGAACTCCTTCAGCTAATAAACACTTTCAGGAAAGTGGAAGGATATAAATCAACTCAAAAAAATTAGAGGACCTCCTGTATACCAAAGAAAAAAGGACCGAGAAAAAAAATAGGGAAACAACACCCTTCACAATAGCCACTAATAACATAAAGTACCTTGAGGTGACACTAACCCAGCAAGTGAAAGACCTGTTTGAGAAAAACTTCAAGTCTCTGAAGAAAGAAATCGAGGAAAATATCAGAAGAAAGAAAGATCTCCCGTGCTCATGGCTTGGTAGAATTAACAATTTGAAAATGGCCATACTGCCAAAAGCAATCTACAGATTCAATGCAATTCCCATCAAAATACCAACTCAATTCTATACAGACCTTGAAAAAAAGATTCTCAGATTCATATGGAGATAACAAAAAACCCAGAATCTCTAAAACAATACTGTACAACAACAGATCATCTGGAGGTATCTCCATCCCCGATCTCAAGCTGTACTACAGAGCAATAGTAATAAAAACTGCTTGGTATTGGCATAGAAACAGAAATGAGGATCAATGGAACCGATTAGAAGACCAAGAAATAAACCCACACACCTATGAATACTTGATTTTTGACAAGGAAGCCAAAACCGTACAATGGAAAAAAGACAGCATCTTCAGCAAATGGTGCTGGTCCAACTGGATGTCTACATGCAGAAAAATGAAAATAGATCTATATTTATCACCCTGCACAAAACTAAAGTCCAAGTAGATCAAAGACCTCAACATAAAACCAGATACTCTAAATCTGTTAGAAGAAAAAGTGGGGAACAGCCTAGAACTCATTGGCACAGGAGACAACTTCCTGAACAGAACACCAACAGCACAGGCTCTACGAGCAAAAGTCAATAAGTGGGACCTCATGAAACTAAAAAAAACTTCTGTAAAGCAAAGGACACCATCATCAAAACAAAACGACTGCCTACATATTGGGAAACAATCTTCACCAAGCCTTTATCTGACAAAAAGCTAATATCTAGTATATACAAAGAACTAAAGAAGCTGAAAAGCAACAAACCAAGAAATCCAATTAAAAAATGGGGAATAGAGCTAAACAGAATTTCCGACATAGGAATATCAAATGGCAGAGAAACACTTAAAGAAATGCTCAACCTCATTAGCCATTAGGGAAATGCACATCAAAACGACCCTGAGATTTCACCTTACACCCATCACAATGGCCAAGATAAAAAACTCAAATGACAACACATGCTGGAGAGTTTGTGGAGAAAGAGGAACACTCCTACACTCCTGGTGGGAATGTAAACTGGTACAACTACTTTGGAAGTCTATCTGGCACTTTCTTAGACAATTAAGTGCTTCCTCAAGACCCAGCTATACCACTGCTAGGTATATACCCCAAATTTGCTCAAGTACACAACAAGGACATTTGCTCAACTATGTTTATAGCAGCTTTATTTATAATATCCAGAACCTGGAAACAAACCAGATTTCCATCAATGGAGGAATGGATACAGAAATTGTGGTATTTTTACACAATGGAATGCTACTCAGCAATCAAAAAAGATGAAATCATGAAATTTGCAGGGAAATGGTGGGATCTAGAAAAGATCATTCTGAGTGAAGTATCCCAGAAGGAGAAAGATAAACACGGTATATACTAGCTCATATAGACCTATAAGATATGATAAACATAATGAAATCTATACACCTAAAAATGATAATCAAGAAATTAGACACAGGGTAAGATGATCAATCATCATTTAGAAAGACAAATGGGATGTGCATTGAACCTATGACAGGAGTCTACTGCAGAAGCCATCTGAAAGACTCTACCTAGCTTTGTTTCAAAGCAGATACTAAGAGTCATAAACAAAACTTCAGTAGAATACAGGCAATCATATGAAAGAAGGGGAGTTAGTAGGATGTGGAAAGGAGAGGAGCTCCACAAGGACCAAGTATATGTGGGCACAGGGTCTTTCCTGAGACTGACACTCAACCAAGGACCATGTGTGGATATAACTTAGAACCTCTGATACATCTTAGAACCAAGATACATCTGCTTGGATGTATCCCGTGGTAGCTCAGTAACCAATTGGTTTCCCATAGTAAGGGGAACAAGGACTATTTCTAACACAAACTCAATGGGTGGCTCTTTGACCTCCCCAACCATAAGGGAGGAGCAGTCCTGTTAGGACACAGAGGAGGACTTTGCAGCCTATCCTGAAGATACCTGATAAAGCAGTGTCAGATGAAAGGGGAGGAGGTTCTCTCCTATCAGTGAACTTGTAAAGGGCCAGGGAGGAGATGAGTGAGGGAGGGTGTGATTGGGAGGAAATGAGGGAACGTGATACAGCTGGGATACAGAGTTAACAAAATGTAACTAACAAGAAAAAATAAAAATAAATAAATAAATAGATTAAAAAAAATCTTCAGATGAGAACGACAATACTCCTAACCTTTTCCAAAAAAATAAAACTCTGCATCTCTTCTAAGTAGTTACACAGTTTTGTCAATTTTGAAAATACGTCCTAAAGAACAGAACAAGTAATTGTTTTTTGTTGTTGTTGTTGTTGTTTTGCTTTGTTTTCTTCAGAGAGAATCAATTACAGCATAACAGCGTGTTCTAATTTGCAAAATTTATTAAAACAGTCATCTAGAATTGTGGGCCTTTAAATGTTTGA
Source organism: Rhombomys opimus (assembly GCA_010120015.1). NCBI lineage: Eukaryota > Metazoa > Chordata > Mammalia > Rodentia > Muridae > Rhombomys > Rhombomys opimus. The sequence goes on along the minus strand of REGO01000588.1, from coordinate 166,369 downwards.
ACAAGCAAAACTCCTTAATAATTCCTAATGTGTTTCACTGTTTTATTTTCCTCACTGTCTGAGCTACTACAGAGTTGTCATTCTCTATCCCATGGTAGTTTGAGACTAGTCTACTGGCTTCTCTATGAAGAACAGAGGAACTCACGAGATCTGAGATTCCATTTCTCTCAGGAAAGGCTAGAGTGCTTTATGGAGAGGGCCATGTGTTATGCAGGTAGAAACCTTGGTCTCACTGGGGAATGTGGAGTGTAGTTTTCTATGGTGTTTTAAGTGCTTTATGGAGAGGGCCATGTGTTAGGCAGGTAGAAACCTTGGTCTCACTGGGGAATGTGGAGTGTAGTTTTCTATGGTCTTTTAAATGAGATTGTAATTAACAGACTACAGTGGAAGTTCATAAATTCTCAAAGACTGTCATGATACCGAAGTGTGACAGCTCTTTGGCTGAGCTGCTTTACTAAAGGCAGGAGTGCAGTCAAAATCCATGCCTAGTTGGCTTGCATCTTAATCACAGGCTGGGTACAGCTCATGCCCAGTGGGCCAGAAGGCAGGTCCAGACCCAACAATATTTGTTGGATGTCAACATTGAGCTCTTGGAAATTGGGAAGGCTCCAGCCAGCCTGGCAGGCAATCAACCCATTTGAGTTCATGCTAAAAGTCCATGGAGGAGCAGGGTTCTCATTCCCCAGAAAAATGAGTGATCTCAGGCAGTCATGGTAGAAATCAGATGGTATCATCCTGCACCATTCTTTCATGTGAAATCAGAGTTACTGTGTTTGATTTGCTGGGGCAAGAAGTACTAGGGGTACATGATTTACTTGTACTTATTTACATGCAGTAATGTGGTCCTATCACAAGAAAGAGATCATAGGTATTTAATTATCCTATGGGTGGGTGAAGATCTCCAAGCGCAAGCGAAGGTCATTTGATTAAATCTAAGATCTCTTTAGCATAGAGTGAGTATTTCCAGGAATCTCTAGTTGCTTGCTAAGTAAGTTTCTTTTTAAGGAAGGAAGGGACAGGCATGTAATCTTCCCTATGGGCTATGTGTTGGTCCTTAGATGATTTAGGGTTCAGAAAGATAGGGCAGTCCAATGAGAAAGGAGTCCACCATTACAAAATGAAGTCAGAGGTTATCTGGAAAGGAGAGATTTCAACCTTATCCATCAGAGTCCTAAACAGAGTAAATAATATAAACCTATTTGAAAACACTACTTAGAGTTAGACACTTTCTCAGAACAACAAAAACACTCAAGAAAAACCACAACATCTAACATCAGAAGCTAGGATTGACCCAACTACTCTCTGATGATATGCAAAATAGTTGCTCTTAAAGCAAGACTAATGAACATTTTGTAGGAAATTGTCATATAAGTAAGTGTATACAAAGCAAAAACTAATCACTGAAAAGAAAGCAAACATGTACTCTTGAAATTCAGAGGAAAGAATGGCCACCATGAAGTTTGCCTATTACTTACTCAATAAATTATACACATATTAGAATCCTTATGAAATGTAGTTATCTCACCTTTGGCTTTTCCTCCTTTTATTTTGATGGGGAATTATTGATCTTAAAAGCATAGTAGACCCCTTTGGTTTCATTCTAAGTGCAAATTTATTAAGACAATGAAACCTTCTTCATTCATTTTAAGTAAATGACACTTTGCCCATGAATTAAATGTCAAAACTCATGCTAGTAATTGCACTCAGTAAAATAATACTAAGCTCTGGGACTACATGCTTATTTGTACTCACCAAAGGAGCATTACTAAAAAGAAATACACATCTACTTCATAACACTGGAAGTATCAGGTGCTAAAGATAATATGCCTGACTAATGCTTACTAATATGTGACAATTTAATTTCAAATAGTAAGCTTCTTGGGCATGGATATCAAATATACAAGCTTTAAAATTAAGATAGAATTTGTCAGATGTATTAAATGCACTGAGACATAAAATTTCATCTACTTTCTGATTTAAGCAAGAGGAGAAAAAAAATTCCTAGTACTTTGACAGCTTAATCCTTCAGTTTAAACTGTAACATAGCAATGCCTTTGCCTAGTTTAAAATTGTTTTTAAACAACAATCTATTGTTTTCTTTAAGAAATGAATGCTATGATAAATATAATCAATTAGTAGGATAATATTCAGTAAGGAAAAGGGATCTGCACTTCCAAAGTAAACCATTTTAAGACAATACCCTTATTTTACTTCTTATTCTACTGGGCTTCTGTGTTTTTTCTATACCCACTAAAATAGATACTCATACACCAATGCACGATGCACTCACACTGGCAATAGGAAAGAAGCATTCCATTGTAAAGAAAATTTATTCCAATTAGAACTCAGATGAATTCTGTATTATGTCATTATCCTTAGCCACCAAAGAAATGCAAGCAAAAGCTGTTCTAAGATCACTTATCTAGGGAAGAGATCCGTGATTGTGGTGCTGGGAGGACACTGTGTCTAAGAAGCAGGCCAGCAGTGTCTGCACAGTGTCCAAGAGACTGAACTTTAGGCCCTAAAACACCAGTGATTGTGATTCTTAGGTGAGAGCAAACCCAATCGAGTCCAATCTCAGGTCACCCAACTAAAACCTGGAAGAGTTCCCAAGTCTCCGCAGGCACTCAGTCACCAGACCAGAGCCACACGCCTGTGCGTCCTGATCATCTTCTCAGGCTGAACTGTGCACACCAAAGCAGCAGAGCCTGTAATTCCCATGCTTGAGAAAACCCCACAGGGAAAGAAGCAAAAGGGACTGACCTCAAGGCACCCAGTCTTTTTCTGGAAAAGGTCCTGGGGTCCAGTGGGTGCACCTAGCGGGGCACCACCCGCCAGCCCAGAGACCTGCTGCGGAACTGACTCTCTGTCACAGACAAAACTGTGTGCCCCAGGGCACCAGAGACTGTGTTTCCTTGTTGGGAGAAAAACCCACAGTGAGGAAAACAGCAAGTCCAAGCTTAGAGCACTCAGCCAACTCCTCACCACACACAGAAAAGTTCTCAGGAACTTCTTGGGTCCCTGTAGGTGCCCAGGCGCCAGCTTGGAGCCAGCACCTACCTGCGCCTACATGTTCTACATGCCACCCCATATTGAACTGTGGACCATAAAACAACAAAGACTGGGGCTCCCTGTTGTGAAGAAACCCCACTTTGTGTGGGAGAAACATCTGGCCCTACATAAGGTCACCCAGGTCTAGAAAAGTTTCTGGTTATCCACAGGCTCCAGACACTACCCTCCTGCTGCATGCATGAGAGAAGTGCTCACTTGCCACTGGTTACCACTTGACGTCTGGGACACAGAGCTCTAACCTCAGGTCTACAGAAGCCTGGGATCCCAGAGATCAATCCCCAAATAAGGCTCCAAAGGGAAACCAGTTATCCTTAACTAAACAGACCAAACCATGGTGTGTGTTTGGGGGGGGGTAATATCAGCAGCTCACTAAATTTAGAGCAAGAAACCCCAAAGCAGTACAGCTGTTTCCAGGACAGTTGTGCACCCTTGACTAAGAAAGACCATAATTACCATTCAGGTCTATACTCATGAGGTGAAGTGTGGCAATTCCTGAAAAACAGGGGCCACTCAGTAACCATACCCAAAACGCTAAGGAGACCTCCTTCAGGGAAAATCATCTTCCTTCCAAGGGAATCCTCCCTAACCCAGGATTCCAGGAAGCACCAGAAACTAACAGAGTCCAACACCTAAGAGAGCCCAATGGGTAGGGGCCAGAGTAAAAGCTCAAGCAACAAAAGAAAAAACAATATGTCCTCTCCAGAATCCAATTATCCAGGGGCAAGAAGCCCTGGACATCTCAGCATAAATGAAATTCAAGAAGATGACCTTACATCTATGTTTAAGAAGAGGATAATAGAGTAAACAAATAAAATGAGTAAAGAATTAGAGGAAGATAAAATCAAACAAATTATGGCCATTCAGAAAGAAATACGGGAAGATGCAGCCAAACAGTTTGTGGCCTTTAGAGAGGATATACTTAAATCACAGAAATAAATAAATAAAAAAAACCAGAGGAATGTTCAAACAAGCAGCTGAAGGAATAGAAGGACAAACAGGAAAAAGCAGTCAGACAGGAGAAGGAAATCAACAAAATGGCTCAAGATCTGAAGGTAGAATTGGAAAAATTAAAGAAAACACATGGAGAAAAAGAACTTTGGGAAGAAAACAAGAACTACAGAGGTAAGCATAACCAATAGACTAAAAGAGATGGAAGAAAGAATCTCAGGTGTGGAAGATACAATGGAAGAAATTGGTGTATCTGTCAAGAAAATGTTAAATGTAAAAAAACGTCTGACACAGACAGTCCAAGAAATCCAAGACAAAACCTAAGAATAATAGGAATAGAGGAAAAAGAAGATTCCCTCCTCCAAGGCCCATAAAATATTTCAACAAAATCATAGAAGATAATTTCCCCAAATTAAAGGAGAGGCCTATAAGAATACACGAGGCCCACAGAGCAGGTAATAAAATAGACCAGAAAAGATAATACTCCCTCCACATAATAATCAAAACAGTAAGTATACAGAACAAAGAAAAAATACTAAAAGCTGCAAGGGAAAATTGCCAAGTAAGCCCATTAGAATCACACCTGATTCTCAACAGAGACTATGAAAGCCAGGAGGGCTTTGATGGATATCATGCATATCCTAAGAGAATACAAATGTCAGCCAAGGTTACTATACCCAGCAAAACTCTCAGTCCTCATAGATGGAGAAAACAAGATATTCAATGACAAAAACAAATTTAAACAATACCTACCCACAAATCCAGAGTTACAGAAGATACTAGAAAGAAAAATACAACCCAGGAAAGCTAACTACATTCAGGAAAACATAGGAAATAAATAAACTCACTACAGTAAAACATGGCCAACACACAAACACAATACCATAGACAACATCCATATAACAGGATCTAACAGCCACTAGTCACTAATCTCCCTCAACATCAATGGACTTAACTCTCCAATAAAAAGACACAGACTAACAGAATGGATAATAAACAAGATATAACAATCTGTAGCATACAAAAAATATACCTAAGTCACAAAGACAGATATTACCTGAGGGATGGAAGATGGTTTTTCAATCAAATGGACACAAGAAACAACAGGAGTAGCCATTTTAATGTCTAATAAAATAGATTTTCAACCAAAATTAGTCAAAAAAGATGGGGAAGATCATTTCATACTCAACAAAGCAAAACTCCACCAAAGAGACATCTATGCCCCAAATTCAAGAGAACACACATATGTAAAAGAAACATTAATAACATTGAAACCACACATAGATCTCCACACATTAGTAGTGGAAGACTTCAGCACTCCACTCTCAATAAAGGACAGGTCAACAAAACAGAAATTAATAAAAGAAACAATGATTCTGACAGAGATCATGAATCAAATGGCCTAACAGACATCTGCAGAATCTTTCATCCAAACACAAAAGATTTTACCTTCTTCTCAGCACCTCATGGAACCTTCTCCAAAATAGACCATATAGTTGGTCACAAAGCAAGCCTCAACAGATACAAGAAGATTGAAATAATCCCTTGTATCTTTTCTGATCACCATTGTCTAAAGCTGGACCTCAACAACAACAAAAATAACAAAGAGCCTACACACACATGGAAACTGAACAACTTGCTACTCAATGACAACTGGGTCAGAGGAGAAATAAAGAAAGATATCAAAGACTTCCTAGAATTCAATGAAAATGAAGGTCCAGAATACCCAAATTTATGGGAATCAATGAAAGCAGTGGAAAGAGGAAAGAGGAAAGTTCATAGCAGTAAGTGCCTTCAGGAAAAAAACTGAAACATCTCATGCAAGCAATTTAATGCCTCACTTAAAAGACCTAGGGGGAACAAAAAAAAAACAATAAAATACTCACAAACTGAATCCAAGAACACATAAAACATATCATCCACTATGACCAAGTAGGCTTTATCCCTGGCATGCTGGGATGTGCCAATATACTAAAATCCATCGATGTAATCTACATATAAACAAACTGAAAGAAAAAGACCAAATGATAACCTTCTTAGATGCTGAAAAAGCACTTCATAAAATCTAACATTCATTTATGTTTAAATTCCTGGCGAGATTAGGAATACAAGGCACACCTCTAAACATAGTAAAACCAATATATAGCACACCTATAGCCAACATCAAATTACATGGAAAGAAACACAAAGCATTCCCACTGAAATAAGGGACAAGGCAAGGCTGCATACTCTCTCCATACTTATTTAACATAGTACTTGAAGTCCTTGCTGGAGCAATAAAACAATTAAACGAGATCAAGGGGATTCAGTTGGGAAAGGAAGGAGTAAAAGTATCACTATTTGCAGATGATATGATAGTATACCTGGGTGACTCCAAAAATTTTACCAGGGAACTCCTACAGATGAAAACCACCTTCAGCAAAGTGGCCGGATACAAAATCAACTAAAAAAAAAAAATCAGTAGCCCTCCTGTATACAAAAGACAAAAGGGTTGAGATAGAAATTAGGGAAAAAACACCCTTCACAATAGCCACAAAGAAAACAAAGTGCCTTGGTGTATCTCTAACCAAGCAAGTCAAAGACTTGTATAAAAAAACCTGTCAGTCTCTAAAGAAAGAAATTGCAGAAGATATCAGAATATAGAAAGATCTCCCATGCTCAAACCTTGGCAGGATTAAGGTAGTAAAAATGGCCATCTTACCAAAAGCAATCTACAGATTCAATGCATTTCCCATCAAATTACCATCACAATTCTGTACAGACTTAGAAAGAAAAATTCTCAACTACATATGGAATAACTAGAATCCCAAGATATCTAAAACGATCTTCTACAATAAAAATATTCTAGAGTTATCTCCATATCTATTCTCAAGCTGTACTACAGAGTAACAATACTAAAAACTGCATGGTACTGCCATAGAAACAGAATGGTGGATCAATGGAATTGAATAGAAGACCCAGAAATAAACCCAAACACTAATGGACACCCGATTTTGACAAAGTAGCCAAAACCATACAATGAAAAACAGATAGCATCTTCAACAAATGGTGCTGGTGCAACTGGAGGTCTACATGTATAAAAATCCAAATAGATCCATACTTATCACCCTGCACAAAACTAAAATACAAGTGGATCAATGACCTCAATATAAAAATGGACACGATACACCTGTTAGAAGAAAAAGTGCTGAAGAGCCTTGAACTCATTTGAACAAGAGACAACTTCCTAAACAGAACACAAACAGCACAGGCTCTAAGATCAACAATCAATAAATGTCCCCAAATCAAATTGAAAATCTTCTGTAAAGTAAAGGACACTGTCATCAGCACAATAAAGACACCTTACAGATTGGGAAAGGGCCTTCATCAACTCTATATCTGACAGAGGGTTAATATCCAGAATATATAAAGAACTTAAGAAGTCAAACAGCAACAAATCAAGTAACCCAATTAAAAATGGGGTACAGAGTTAAACAGAGAATTCTCAAGAAAGAAACATCGAATGGCAGAGAAACACTTCAAGAAATGCTCAATATCCTTAGATATCGGGGAAATGCAAATCAAAACGACTCTGAGATTTCAGCTTATTCCCATCAGAATGGCTAAGATCAAAAACTCAAGTGACAACATATGCTGGAGAGGATGTGGAGAAAGAGCAACCCTCCTCTATTGCTGGTGGGAATGTAAACTTGTACAACCACTTTGGAAATCAATCTGGTGCTTTCTCAGACAAATCGAAATAGTGCTTCCTCAAGACCCAGCTGTACCTCTCCTATACACACAATGTATAGACTCACATGTTTCTTTGATATTAGACATATAATATAGGATAATCATGCTAAAATCTGTACACCTAAGGAAGCTAAGTAAGAAGGAGGACCCTGGGTAAGATGCTCAATCTTTATTCAGAAAAGTGAATGAGATGGACATAGGAAGAGGGAGAAAGACTTCACCCAGGAGGGTATCAAAACATATGCTGAAATACATACCCAAACTTTGGGCAGAGTGCAGGGAATCTTTTGAAAGAAGGGGGAAATAGAAAGATCTGGAAGAAACAAGAGCTCCACAAAGGGAGCAACAGAATTAAAAAATCTGGGCACAAGGGGCTTTTCTGAGACACATACTCCAAACAAAGACCATGCATAGAGATAACTTAGAACTCCTGCATAGAAGTAGCCCAAGGGGGCTCAGTATTCAAGAAGGTTCCCCAATAATAAGTCAAGGGACCATCTTTGACATGAACTCATGGGCTGCCTCTTGGATCACCTCTACTTGAGGGGGAGGAGCCTTGCCAGGCCACAGAGTAAGACAAAGAAGCCAGTCCTGATGAGACCTAATGGTCTATGGTCAGATGGAAGGGGAGGAAGACCTCCTCTATCATTGGACTGGTGGATGGGCATAGAAGAAGAAGTGGGAAGGAGGGTGGGATTGGGAGGGGATGGGGGAGGGGCTACAGCTGGGATACAAAGTGAATGACCTGTAATTAATTTAAAAAATCTCATATCTACTTTAGCCAGACCCACTATCATCAAGAAAAGAAACAACATACCTAATGGTGAGAAGGTAGGGAGATTGAAAAAAAATACAATATTGGTAGAAATACGAAATGTTAAAGTAATGATAAACTCAGTATTAAGGTTGCTAGAAAAACTGAAAATGAAACCACTATATATATTATATATATAATCTTCCTATACATTAAGATTATATATCTTGTTACAGACATAAAGGAGTTTAAGTCAGATGTCCCCTGCACATCCATGTTTACTTTGACACTATTCACAATAACTATGAAATGAAACCAATATAGGTGTTCATTAAGAATTAATGGATGAAGAAAACAAGGTACAAATGCACGTGTTTTAATCTTCTATTTTTAATTTATTATTATTATTTCTTACAATTTATTCACTTTTTATCTCAGGGGTAGGCCCTTTCTTTATCTCCTCAAGGTTTCACCTTCCCTCCCTCTTCTCCTACTTTGTTTCTCCCATAGCCCACTGATAGGAGAAGTTCTCCTCTCCTACTATCTGACCCTGGCCTATTAAGTCTCATCAAGACTGTCTGGATACTCTTTCTCTGTGTCCTAGTAAGGTGACCTCGCCAGAGGGAGGTGATCAGAGAGCAGGCAACTGAGTGCCTGCCATTGATTGTTGCTGCTGTACTTATTAGCAGACCCCCATGGATACTGACCTGCCCATGGGCTACATCTGAGAAGGATATCTAAGTCCTTTCCATGCACAGTCATTGGTTGATCCATCAGTCTCTGCAGGGACCTATGGGCCTAGATTATTTGGTTTTATTGGTTACCTTGTGGAGCTCCTGTGCCTTCCAGGTCTTTGACTCTCCACTTTCTTCAATAAGATTCTTTGAACTCTGCCCAAAGTTGTCTATGAGTCTCAGGATAGTCTTTCAGAGACCCTCTGTGGTAGGCTCCTGTCCTGTTCTCTGTTTTCTCCTACTTCTGACACCTATCTTGTTTGCCCTTCTGCACTAAGATTAAACTTCTTCCCTAGGGTCTTCCTTGTTATTTAGCTTTTTCAGGTCTGTGGATCATAATATGGTTGGTTATCCTATGTTATATTCCTAATATCTAATTATAAGTGAGTACATACCATATGTGTCTTTCTGAGTCTGAGTTAACACACTCAGGATGATCTTTTCTAATTCCATCCATTTGTCTGCAAATGTCACAATTTCCTTGTTTTTAATTGCTGTGTAGTATTCCGTTGTGTGGAATTTAACATTGTTATAAAGAAGACTGAAATTGATTATGTCACTTCCATAAAAATAGAGATGGCCCTGAAAAATCATTAGGTTAAGCAAAGAAAGAGAGAGTAAGAATGACAAACTTCACATTTTCTCTCATATGGAGATTCTTTTGCATCATATATATCATTTTTCATATATTTATAACATGAATATAGATGCTAGACTTTTGGGGAAAAGAAGGCAGAATAGGAAGAAGGAGAAAAAGGAATGAAGATGGAGAATGTGGTGAATATTGTCAAAGTACATGACCTATTTCCATAAAAATGTTACTTTGAAATACATTACTTTGTACAACTAGTATACACTAATAAAAATTAGAAAAAAAATAGTAAAAATCAGAGGGTCTTATTTCCCTACATGTATATATTCCTTACTCTTTTTGTCCTCCATGGTAATTTAGACTGGTGACTTTCTAAAGAAAATGTATGTATGTTGGATAGATGATGAATTAAAACCTTTTATTGCACTACATACCTTTAATAAAATGTTATATTGGGATTGAAATTTTTCTCACTTATAATTTATATTTTATTTAGTCATCTATTCGAAAAGCTGTAATTACCATTCCTTGCACTCAAGGTCTGAAAGAGTAGGGATATAGATAAGATGTATGATGCCTACAATGAATGCAGCCCTACATTTAATAACCAGAACACTTGAGTTTTAATCTGCTGTAATCTGAGAAAAGAAAGCAAACAAGAAAAACACAAATCAATTATAACTATGAACTCAAGTTGAATCTATATACTATTTCATATTTAGGACTCTGGTGTACATGTGCATATTTTTAATTTAATTAAAATTCCTTCAATATTCTGTATTATTTCAAAAATTATATATCTTTATCAAGCAGCTTAATTCAAAAGACATTTATTAGTACTTAATCATTTCCCTCAATTTTAGATACTAGTTAGTGCCACACATATTTGTAAAAATTTTCAATTACAAGTACACAGCCTATAATTTATGAGTATAAACCCATATTAGATATGATGTGCAACACCAATGGCAAGGGAATTTCAATATGAGAAAATATATATATTTTTTAAATTGTATAGGTTTCATTACTACATGTGTCAGTTATAATTGAAATGTTACTACATAACCATGGCTTTTATAAGACTAAATTGTATATAGGAGATTTATTAATAATAGTATTAAATATAAAAGATATGGAATATTTTTAAAAAATCACACAATGATAGAAAAATAATTTGTTTTTTTGTTTTTTTTAAATTTTATTTTTCTTATTAGTTACATTTTGTTAAATTCTGTATACCAGCTGTATCCCGCTCCCTCAATCCCTCCCCACTCCCACCCTCCCTCCCTCATCTCTTCCCTGCCCCTTTCCAAGTTCACTGATAAGGGAGGACCTCCTCCCCTTTCATATGA
>REGO01000588.1:99141-150912 GCA_010120015.1 Rhombomys opimus | reverse complement strand
TTTTTTTTTTTTTTAATAGGGTTTCTCTGCTCAGCCTTGGCAATCCTGGACTTGTTTTGTAGAAAAGCCTGGCCTCAAACCCACAGAGATTCACCTAATTCTGCCTCTCCAAGTGCTAGGATTACAGGAGTGTGTCACTACTCTTGCCTGGATCTATTATTATTAACAGTATAAACAATTATCCAGAATAGAACACCTGTAATCTTAGCACTCTAAGAGGCAGAGGCAGGCAGGTTTCTTTGAGATCCAGGCCAGCCTGGTATACAAAGTGAGTCCAGGACACCAAAGGCTGTATAGAGAAAAACCGGTCTCAAAACAAAAAGAGAGAGACAGAGACAGAGAGAAAGACAAAGACAAAGAGAGAGATAGGCAGATAAAGAGGGAGAGAGACTAAATTCATTTATTGTCTTTGTTTGAAATTTATCAGGTCAAAATGGAACATCAAATGTTACATTACAGGGTCCGTTTCATAGCTTGGACATCAAGTTAGACCAGTCATTAGGTGGTCACTCCCACAGGCTCTGAACCACAATTTCTCCAGCACAACTTGTATGCAGCACAGGTTGTGACTTAAAGGTTTTGTGGCTGAGTTGTTGTCCCAGTACCAGCACTGGAAACCTTGCCTGTTTACAGAAGATAGATACTCCAAGTTCCTTATCCTTTCTTATCAGAAATTCTTGCTAGGTCATCCTCATAGGATCCAGGGGTATACAATGCACTATTTTGCCACATTGTCTCTTAAATATTCCCCTAATTCAGGTGTCTTTCCATCTAATTTACATCCATCCCCAACCTAACCTCTCCTGTTCCTGTGCCCACATGCCCCTTGTCTCCATGCCCAGTGAGATCAATGAATCGTCCCTACAGCCCTCCCAGTTATTTAGCCATTCAGGGTTTGTGGATTGTAGCATCACTATCTTTTAATTTACAACTAGTATACACTTATTTGTGAGTACATATAATGTGTGTCTTTCTGGGTCTGGGTTGCCTTAATAAGGATGATTATTTTTACTAGTTCTGTGTATTTGCTTGCACATTTCATGATGTCATTATTTTTCTAACAGCTGATTAATTTCCAAATATGTAAATATATCACCTTTTTAAAATTATTCATTTAAGTAGTATCTAGGTTGTTTCCAGTTTCTGGCAAGTATGAACAAAGCCACTATGAACATAAATGAGCAAGTGTGTTTGTGGTAGGATAGAATAACTTTTGGGTATATGCTCAAGAGCAGTCTTGAAGTAGGTTGACTTCCAATTCTCTAAGGAACTGCCATATTGATTTGGATAATGGCTGTACTAGTTTGCATTCTCACCAGCAATGGATTAATGTTTCCCTCCTTGCTTCCCACTCTCACCAGAATGCACTGCCACTTGTATTACTGATCTTAGACATTCTGACATTTATAAGATGGAATCTCATGGTAGATTTTTTTTAATTTCCCTAATATCTAAAGGTGTTAAACAAGTGTTTCTCATATATTTGTTATTCCTATATTGAGAATTCTTTGTTTAAATCTATACACCATTGTTAGTGGGGCTACTTAGTTTACTGATATAGTATTGCATATAGTTATGACATGTGTGGTTAATATCACTGAGAGACCTGTTATTTTGTTAAAGGAAATGGAGAAACAGTGGATTTAGGGAAGAAGAGTAGTGTGGGTTTACTGGGAAGAGTGGAGGGCAGGAAGGCTGTGGCTGGGATGCATTGTATAGGAGAAAACAAATACAAAAATATTGAGGGAAAGTAATAAATATTCTCTAAAATGGAATATTAAAATTCCTATATTTTTTCATAACAACTCAAATTAGAGTTAAAATTGGATTAGAAGGGAAGGAGTCCAAGATGACAGCAACCAGCATGTACCTTAAAGGAGGGGCACAGGATCTGAAACTTCAAAATGAGTAAGTAGAGGGGCAACTGAAGCCAGAACATGAACATAGAGTCTTCCTGGGGGAGAGAGGACAACAAGTGAGCTGGGACAGTTAGGATCCATGTCACTCATGGACATCTCCCAGACTAAGAGTAGTGAATATTCAATATGCCTGCACTTCTCCTAACCACAAGGACACTTCCCCTTGCCCCAAGCAAAGGCCTTTCTCCTCTGCAGAAGAGGCAGTGGTAGTGACAAGCAGGATCCTCTGTTCACTGTGAATGAGACAGCAGAGGCAGGAACAGTATGGGCCTACAAGATCTGCAGCTGCACAGGCTGTGGCTAGCCCAAACAGGAGCCTCCATGCTAGAGACTGAGGAAGGCAGAAGCATCTGTCACAAGCAGGATCCTCTGTGCTTGGTGTTTGAAACATCAGAGGCAGCTGTGGCAGGTATTGTTCTTCCTGCCCAGCAACCAAAGAGTGGATACCACTGACCTGACAGATATCCTACAGTCTTATTTACCCCTGTGGGCCCAAATCTGAGAAGGATAGCTGTTCTACCTTTTAAGGAATCTACATGCTCTAACACACTGTCCTACAAGGCACATTTCCACGCACATGCCCATGCTTGTACACATGTATCTGAGAACTTCCTCCCTTAGCTACAGCTGAAACACTAACAACCACACTCGAACTTGTTGAACTCTCTCAACTTCCTGAAGAATACTGAAGAAACCAGAGACAGAAGAACCCAGTCTGAAGTACAGACCCCAGGAACAAACAGCAAAGGTTACAGATAAGCAGATGGCTAGAGGTCAGCTTAAGAATACATTCAACAAAAATCATTACCAGGAATGTCTCTAAAAAAGAGATATTCTAATTCATCAGAAAAATGAGAAAATGATCACAAATCTATGCTTATCCAGGTATTAGAAGTATGTAAAGAAGAAATGAAAAAAGCTCTCAAAGAAATACAGGCAAAAACAGAAAAACAAACAGAGGGACACAGAGAGGCACAAGGAGAGGCTTCTGGAGAAAAAAAAATGACCAAAAAATAGAAGCCATCATCGAAAGAGAGGAATCCACATTAATACAGAAGGAAGGAAATGATGCAAGACATGAAAACAGAATTAGAATCAATAATGAAAACACAATCAGAGAAAATCCTGGAGCTGGAGAACTTAGAAAATAGATCAGGAAACACAATGTTAAGCATCACCAACAGAATACAAGAGATAGAAAGGAGAATCTTGGGCTCTGAAGATACAATTGCAGAAATTGATACATCTCTCAAAGAAAAAGTAAAATCAGAAAAGTTCCAAACACAAAACATCTGATAAATCAAGGACACCATGAAAAGATGAAATTTAAGAATAATAGGAATAGATGAAAAAACAAGATTGCAAGCTCCAAATTCCAGAAAATATTTTCAAGAAAAATAATAGAAGAAAATTTTCCTTTTTCTTTCCTCTTAAAGAAAGAGATGTCCATTAATATGCAAGAGGCCTACAGAACACCAAATAGACTATATCAGAAAATAAATTCTTCATGTCACATAATAGTCAAAACACTAAATCTACAGCACAAAGAAAAAAAAACTATTAAAAGCAGCAAGGGAAAAGGGTTAAAATAACATATAAAGGTAGACCTATCAGAATCATACCAGATTCCTCAACAGAAACAATGAAAGCCACAAGGGTCTGGACAGAGTCACGCATATTATAAGAGACCAGAGACAACAACCCAGATCATTATAACCAGGAAAGCTTTCAGTCAACATAGATGAAGAAAACAAAATATTCCATGACAACACTGAACTTAAACAAAATCTACACAGCAACTGAGGCATAAAGAAGATACTAGAAGGAAAATACCAATCCAATAAAAACAACTACGCCCAAGAACACATAGGATATAGATAACTTCACAAAAAGAATTAAAAGAAAACAAGCACTGAAACACAGTAACACCAGCAACTCCATAATAAAAGAAACTATTATCTATCCATATGACTATTAACTAACAACATCAAAAGACTCAGCTCTCCAATAAAAAGACATAGAATAATAGAACGGTTGCAAAAACAGGATCCAGAATCCTGCTGTATCCCCGAAACATATCTCTGAAACAGAGATAAATACTACCTCATAGTAAAGGGCAGGAAAAATCTTTTTCAATAAAATGGACTCAGAAAAAAACTGGGGTAGCTATCCTAATATCAAATTAAATACATTTTTAACAAAAATTAATCAAAAAAGATGAGGAAGAACACTTCATTCTCATCAAAAGAAAAAGCAACCAGAAGGACATCACAGTCATGAACATCTATGCCCCAAATACAAGAGCACTTACATTTGTAAATGACGAGTTATTAAAGCATAAATTACAGGATTCCAGCACTGTAATAGTGGGAGACTTCAATACTCCTCTCTCACCAAGGGACAGATCATCTAGAAAGAAGCTAAGTAGAGAAATAATGACACTTTTAGAGGTCCTAAATGAAATGGACCTAATAGATGTCTACAGAACTTTTCACCCAAACTCAAAAGCTTGTACTTTCTTTTCAGCACCTCATGGAACCTTCTCAAAAACTGACCATATATTTGGACACTAATCAAGCCTCAACAGATACAAGAAGTATGAAATAATGCCTTGTATACTACCGGAACACCATGGCCTAAAACTAGACCTCCACAACAACAGAAATAACAAAAAATCTACACACAAATGGAAACTAAACAACTCTCTACTAAATGACAGCTTGGTCAAGGAAGAAATGAAAAAAGAAATTAGAAACTTTCTAAAATTCAATTAAAATGAAGGCACAACTTATGCAAACTATTGGGAAAAATACATATGTGATCATCTCCTTAGATGCTGAAAAAGCACTTGAAAAATACAACATGCATTGATGTTTTGGAGATGTTAGGGATATAAGGTACATATCTAAACATAATAAAGGCAATATACAGCAAGACTACAGCCAACATCAAACTAAACAGAAAGAAACTTGAATCAATCCCACTGAAAATCTGGACAAGGCAAAGCTGTCCAATCTCTCCATACCTCTTCAACATAGTTTTTGAAATCCTAGCAAGAACAAGAAAACAAACAAACAAACAAACAAAAAATGTACATCAAGGGATTACAAGCTGAAAAGGAAGAAGTCAAAGCATCACTACTTGCACATGATATGATAGTATATAGGAGTGACCCCAAAAATTATACCAGAGAACTACTTCAGCTGATAAACACCTTCAGCAAAATGGCTGGATACAAAATTAACTCAGTTAGTAGCCCTCCTGTATATCAAACACAAATGGCCTCAAAAATAAAATAAAATAAAAAAACCTAGGGAAACCACAACCTTAACAACAGACACGAATAACATAAAGTACCTTGGTGTGATTCTCACCAATCAAGTGAAAGAAGTGAAAGTCCTGTATGAAAAAAAAAAGTCTCTGAAGGAAAAATGAAGATATCAGAAGATGGAAAGATCTCCCATACTCATAGATCAGTAGGCTTAAGATAGTGAAAATGGCCATCCTGCAAAATAATATTCTGCAGATTTAATGCAATTCCCATCAAAATACCAACACAATTCATTACATACCTTAAAGCACAATTGTCCATTTCATTTGCAAAAACCAAAAAAGAGGAAATGCTAAAGTAATCCTGTAAAACAAAAGAACAGATCTCCATCCCTGATCTCAAGCAGTACTACAGAGCAATAGTAATAAAAACTGCCTGGTAATGGCATAAAAACAGAATGGTGGATCAATGGAATCGATTAAAAACCAAGAAATAATACATACACAACTACTGATACTAGATTTTTTACAAAGAAGCCAAAACCATACAATGGAAAAAAGATAGCATCTTCATCAAATGGTATTATTCTAACTATATGTCTACATACAGAAAAATACAAATATATCCATATTTATCACCCTGAACAAAAGATCAAGTGGAACAAATACCTCAACATAAAACAAGACACACTAAGTCTGGTAGAAGAAAAAGTGGGGAAGAGCCTTGATCTGATTGGCACAGGAGACAACTTCCTGAACAGACGAACAGAACAGGCCCTAAGATCTACAATCAATAAATGGGACCTCACACAACTGAAAAGCTTCTGTAAAGCAAAGGACACTGTCATCAGAACAAAAGGACAGCCTACAGACTGGGGAAGGATCCTCACCAACCCTATATCTGACAGAGGGCTCAAATACAGAATATATATAGAACTCAGGTAGTTAAACAACAACAAATCAAGTAAAACAATTAAAAACGGGGTACCAAGCTAAACACAGAATTCTCTGTAGAGGAATAACCAATGGCAGAGAAACACTTCAAGAAATGCTCAAAATCCATAGCCATCAGGGTAATGCAAATAAAAATGACTCAGAGAATTCACCTTATACCCATCAGAATGGCAAGATCAAAAACTCAAGTGACAGTACATGCTGCAGAGGATGTGGAGAAAGGGGAACCACCCTCCAATACAGGTGGGAACCCAAACTTGTACAACCACTTTGGAAATCAATGTGGCACTTTCTCTGAAAACTAGAAATAGTGCTATCTCAAGATCCAGCTATAGCACTCCTAGGCATATATCCAAAATATTCCCAAATATACAACAAGGACATATGCACAGACATGTTCATAGCAGCTTTATTTGTAGTATTGAGAATCTGGAAACAACCGAGATGTCCTTCAACTGAGGAATAGATACAGAAATTGTGCTACATTTACACAAAGGAATACTACCCAAAAATTAAAAAAAAAAAAAACAGAAAAGTATGATATTTGCAAGTAAATGTTGGGAAATAAAAAAGATCACCTTGAATGAGGTATCCCAGAAGGAGAAAGACACGCATGGTATATACTCACTTTTAAGTAGGTGTTAGTAATATAATATACAGTAAACATACTAAAATCTGAATACCTAAAGAAGTTAAGCAAGAAGGAGGACCCTAGGTAAGATCATCAATCCTCATTCAGAAAGGCAAATGTTATAGTCATGTGAAGAGGGAGAAAACATGTAACAGGACAGGAGCCTACCACAGAAGGCCTCTGAAAGACTCTACCATGCAGGGTATTAAAACAGATGTTGAGACTCATAGCCAAACTTTGGGCACAGTGAAAGGAATTTTATGAAAGAAGGGGACATAGAAAAACCTGGAGGGGACTGAAGCCTCTGCTTTATGGTCCTGTCCTATTCCTGTTTTCTCCCTCTTCTGATGTCCAACTCATTTGCTTTTCTGAATGAGGATTAATCATCTTATCTAGGGTCCTCCTTCTTGCTTAGATCCTTTAAGAGTACGAATTTTAGTACATTTATCCTATATTAAATTTCCAATATCCACTTTTTAGTGAGTATATACCATGTATGTCTTTCTGCTTCTGGGATAACGTACTCAGGACGATCATTTCTAGTTCCCACCATATGCCTGCAAACTTCATGATTTCCTTGTTTTTAATTGCTGTACCACAATTTCTGTATCCATTCCTCCACTGAGGGACATCTGGGTTGTTTCCAGATATTGACTACTACAAATCAAGCTGCTATTAACATGGATGAGCAAATATCCTTCTTGTATACTTGAGCATATTTTGTATATATACCTAGGAGTGCTGTATCTGGATATTGAAGCAGCACTATTCCTAAATATCTGAGAAAGTTCCAGATTGATTTCCAAAGTTGTTGTAGAAGTTTACATTTCCACCAGCAATGGCAGCGTGTTCCCCTTTCTCCACATCCTCTCCAGCATGTGTTGTCACTTGCATTTTTTATCTTAGCCATTCCAATTGGTGTAAAGTGAAATCTCAGGGTTGTTTTGATTTGCATTTCTCTCATTACTAAGGATATTGAGCATTTCTTGAAGCGTTTCTCTGCCATTCTATATTCCTCTACTGAGATCTCTATTTAGCTCGGTAGCCCATTTTTTAATTGGATTACTTGATTTGTTGCTGTTTAACTTCTTCTGTTCTTTATGTATTCTGGATATTAGCCCTATCTCAGATATAGGGTTGGTGGAGATCCTTACCAAATTTCTTCGATGTTGTTTTGTTCTGATGAGAGTATCCTTTGATCTATAGAAGAATTTTAGTTTTATGAGGTCCCATTTATTGAGTGTTGATTTTTGAACGAGTGCTGTTGGTGTTCTGTTCAGGAAGTTGTCTCCTGTGCCAATGAGTTCAAGGCCCTTCCCCACTTTTTCTTTTTTCTAAGTTTAGTGTATCTGGTTTTATGATGAGTTCTTTGATCCTCTTGGACTTTAGTTTGTGCAGGATGATATGTATGGAACTATTTGAGTTTTTCTATATGTAGCTTCCATTTAGACCAGCACTTTTTCTTTGAAGATGCATTTTTTTAATTGAATGGTTTTGGCTT
This sequence comes from Rhombomys opimus, assembly GCA_010120015.1. Taxonomy (NCBI): domain Eukaryota; kingdom Metazoa; phylum Chordata; class Mammalia; order Rodentia; family Muridae; genus Rhombomys; species Rhombomys opimus. The sequence goes on along the minus strand of REGO01000588.1, from coordinate 142,637 downwards.
CTTTTTAAAAAATCAAGGATCTGTAGGCGTGTGAGTTTATTTCTGTTTCTTCTATTGATTCCATTGATCCACCATTCTGCTTCAATGCCAATACCATGTAATTTTTATTACTTTTGCTCCATACATACTATAGCTTGAGATCATGGATGGAGATACCTCCAGACAATCTGTTGCTTTACAGGATTGTTTTAGCAATTTTGAGGGTTTTGTTTTGTTTTTCCATATGATATTGAGAATTATTCTTTCAATGTCTATAAAGAATTGTGTTGGTATTTTTATAGGAAATAACTGTATTTTTAAACAGTAATTTTGTTAGACTTTAAGAAAATTGTGCTATTTAAAATATCTGAATAAAATGTGTTTTTGAAAGGAACTATTTGAATAAATATACTAAATTATGTATGTAATTCTAAAAGTAAATCCTTCTTTTTACACCAGAACTTTTATTAAAAAAAAAAAAAAAAAAGAAAAAAACTGAATATGTTCTTCCAAGTTTTTCAGTCTAAGGTAAACTTAAAAAAAAATGATTCAAATGTCAAAACACAACTAGCAGTGCACTCTTAAAACCGTAAGAAATTTTGGGCACTGTAACCCTTAGAAATTTTTCCCTTAAATCTGTTGTTCTGTTGTATAAGCATTATTTCAAGGTATGGAAATATTTAAAAGAGCTTTCTTCAAATCCTACATATTTAAAAACATAGTAGACTTAAATACTATGCCAAATCTGAGGATGTTTGCCCGTTTTTCAATTTAGAGTTGCATTTCTAATGGTTTCTCTTTTTTTCTCTCTCTTTTTAAAAAATAAATTTTTTTGTTAATTACAGTTTATTTACATTGTATCCCAATAGTAGCCTTCTCCCTGGCCCATTCCCAATGCCACCCTCCCTCCCTCATCTCTTCCCATGCTAGGTCTTTCATCTCCCCCTTCTTTCATAAGATTCATTGCACTCTGCCCAAAGTTTGGCTGTGAGTCTCAGAATCTGCTTTGATACCTTGCTATGGTAGGCTCCTGTCAGGTTCTCTGTTTTCTTCCTATTCCAAAGATCATCCTGTTTGTCTTTCTGAATGAGGATTGAGCATCTTACTTAAGATCCTCTTTCTTACTTAGATTCTTTAAGTGTACAGTTTTTATATGTTTATCCTATCTTATATATTTAACATCCACTTTTAAGTGAGTATATACCATTTGTGAGTTTCTACTAATGGCATAACTAACTCAGGATGATCTTTTCTAGTTCCCATCATTTGCCTGCAAATTTCATGATTTCCTTGTTTTTAGTGGCTGAACCACAATTTTTCTATCCAATCCTCACTTGAGGACATCTAGGTTGTTTCCAAATTCTGGTTATTATGAATAAAGCTGCTATGAACATGCTTGAGCAAATATCATTTTTGTATACTTGAACATATTTTAGATATATGCCTAGGAGTGATATAGCTAGATCTAGAGGAAATGCATTCATAATTATCTAAGAAAACACCAGATTTATTTTCAAAGCGGTTGTACAAGTTTACATTTCTACCAGCAGTGGAGGAGGTTTCCCATTTCTCCACATCCTCTCCAGCATGTGTTGTCACTTGAGTTTTGATCTTTGCCATTTGATGGGTGTAAGGTGAAATGTCATGGTTGTTTTGACTTGCATTTCCCTGATGACTAAGAATGCTGTGCATTTCTTGGAGTGCTTCTCTTCCATTCAATATTCTTCTATTGAGATTTCTCTGTTTAGCTTTGTACTCCATTTTTTAATTGGATTACTTGATTTGTTGATTTTATATTCTTGAGTTGTTTATAGATTGTGGATATTAGCCCTGTGACAGATATCAGGTTGGTGGAGATCCTTTACCAATCTGTAGGCTGTTGTTTTGTTCGGACAAGAGTATCCTTTGTTCTATAGAAGAATTTTAGTTTTATGAGGTCCCATTTATTGATTGTTGATTTTTGAACCTGTGCTGTTGGTCAGGAAGTTGTCTCCTGTGCCAATGAGTTCAAGGCTTTTTCCCACTTTTTCTTCTAATAGGTTTAGTGTGTCTGGATTTATGTTGAGTTCTTTGATCCACTTGAACTTTAGTTTTGTGCAGGGTGATAAGTATGGATATAATGCATTTTTCTACATGTAGACATCTAGTTAGACCAGCACCATTTGTTGAAGACGCTATCTTTTTTACATTGTGTGGTTTTGGCTTCTTTGTCAAAAATCAAGTTATCTTGACGTGTGTGGGTTTAATTCTTGTTCTTTTCTTCAAGTCCATTGATCTACCAGTCTGTTTATATGCGAGCTCCAGGCAGTTTTTATTACTATTGCTCTGCAGTACAGCCTGAGATAGTGGATGGAGATACTGCTAGATCTATTGTTTTACAGGATATTTTTAGCATTTCTGTGTTGTTGTTTTTTTGTTTTGTTTTTCCACATGAAATTGAGATTTTTTATTTCAAGGTCTGTAAACAATTGTGTTGGCATTTTGATGGGAATTGCATTAAATCTGTAGATTACTTTTGGCAGCATGGCCACTTTCAGTATGTTAATTGTACCTACCCATGAGCATGGGAGACATTTCCATCTTCCTATATCTACTTTAATTTTTTTTTCTTTAGAAACTTGAGGTTTTTCTAAAACATGTCTTTTACTTGCTTGGTAAGAATCATCCCAAGATACTTTGTTATTAGTGGCTATTGTGAAAGTGCAGTTTCACTAATATCTTTCTTAGCCCTTTTGTCTTTAGTATACAGTAAGGCTCCTGATTTTTTTTTTGAGTTAATTTTGTATTTAGCCACTTTTTAAAAGATGTTTATCAGCTGAAGGAATTCTCTGGTTGAATTTTTGGTGTCATATCATCTGCAAATAGTAATACTTTGACTTCTGCCTTTCTGATTTATTTTTCCTTCATCTCTGTTAGTTTTTTATTTTTATTTTTTATTGCCCTAGTAAGACTTCAAGTACTATGTTGAAGTGATACATAGAGAGTGGGAAACCTTGCATTGTCCCTGAATTCAGTAGGATTGATTTAAATTCTCTCCATTTATTTTGCTGTTGGCTATAGGCCTGATGTACATTGCCTTTTCTATATTTGTGCCTTGTATCCCTGATCTCTACAAGACTTGATTTTTCTCCCTCAGTTTGTTAATATGGTGGATTACACTGATGGATTTCCACATACTGAACCACCCCTGAATGCCTGGGTTGAAGCCTACTTGGTCAAGGTACATGATATCATTAATGTGTTATTGGATTCGGTTTTGCAAGTATTTTATTGAGTCTTTTGCATCAGTGTTCACAGCAGAGATAGGTTTGAAGTTCTCTTTGTTCGGTCCTTGTGTGGTTTGGATATCAAGGTGACTATGGCTTTAGAGGATGAGTTTGGTAATGTTCTTTATGTTTCTAATTTGTCGAATAGTTTGAAGAAATTTGGAGATAACTCTTCTTTGAAGGTCTGTTATTATTCTGTGCTGCAACCATATGGCCTTGGGATTTTTTTGTAAGGGGGACTTTTGATGAATACTTATTTCTTGTGGGTTTTAGGAGAATTTATTCTGTTTACCTGATCTTGATTTAATTTTGGAAAATGGAATCTATCAAGAAAATTGTCCATTTAGTTAGAATTTTCAATATTGTGGCATATATACTTTTGTAGTAAGACCTAATAATTGTTTGAATTTCCTCAGTGTCTGTCTTTATGTCCCACTTTTTGTTTCTGATGTTGCTGATTATAATAGTTTCTCTCTGCCTTTTAATTAGTTTGGCTAAGGGTTTGTCTATCTTGTTGATTTTCTCAAAGAACCAGCTCTTGGTCTCATTGAGTCTTTGAATTGTTTTTGTTGTTGTTGTTTGTTTGTTTCTAATTCATTGATTTCATCTCTGAGTTTCATTATTTCAAATTATCTACTCCTATTGGCTGTTTCTGCTACTTTCCCCTCCTCCCACCATTTTTACATGTGCTGTGAAGTTGCTTGTATGATTTCTCAAACTTCTTTCTGGAGGCACTTAGTGCTATGAACTTTCCTCTTAGCACTGCTTTCATTGTTTGGGTAAGATGTCCTTTCATTTTCATTTTCATTGAATTTAAGGAAGTCTCTAATTTTTCTTTTCGTTTTATTCCCTGACCAAGCTGTCATTGTGTAGAGAGTGGTTTAGTTTCCATATGTATGTAGGCTTGTTGTTGAGGTCTAGTTTTAGGCCATGGTAGTCTGATAGGTTAAAAGAGATTATTTTGAACTTTTTGGCTGTGTTGAGCCTTTCTTTGTGCCTAAAATATGGTCAATTTTTGAGAAGGTCACTTGAGGATCTGAAAAGAAGGTACACTCTTTTGAGTTTGGGTAAAAGTTCTATAGATATCTATTTGATCCATTTGATTTAGGATCTTTGTTAAGTGTCATTATTTCTCTATTTAGTTTCTGTATAGATGATCTGTCCCTTTGTGAAAGAGGAATGTTGATCTCTCCCACTATTAAGGGGTTGGGATCAACGTGTGATTTCAGCTTTAATAATGTTTCATTGAAAATGCTGCTGTTCTTTTATTTGGGGCATAGATATTCATGATTGTGAAGTCCTCCTTGGGGATTTTTCTTTTGATAAGAATGAAGTGTTCCTCCTCATCTATTTTGATTAATTTTGTTGAAAATCTATTTTATCAGATATTAGGATAACTACCCCTGCTTGTTTTCTGGGTCCATTTGCATGAAAAATTTTTCCTTCCCTTTACTCTGAGGTAGTGTTCATCTTTGTTGCAGAGGTACGGTTTTTGGATGCAGCAGAATGTTGGATCCTGTTTCTGCAAACATTCTGTTAGTCTGTGTCATTTCACTGGAGAGTTGATTCCATTTATTTCATAGATAATAATTACCAAAGAATTTTAGTTCCTTTTATTGTGGAGTTTGTGGTGTTATTGTATTTCTATTAATTGTTTTCTTTTAATTTTTTGTCGTGAAGATATTTATATATTCTGTTTTCTTGGTTGTTGTTGATTTCATTTGATTAGATTTTTTTGTCTAGTAGGGCTGGGTTGCTGTGTTGATATTGTTGAAGTTTACTTTTGTCAAAGAAGGTTTTATTTTCTCCATTTTTGTTGACTGAAAGATTTGCTGGGTTTAGTAGTCTGGGTGGGCAACTTTGTTCACTTAGAGTCTGCATGACCTCTGTCCTGGCATTCATGATTTCTGTTGAGAAGTCTGGTTTGATTCTGATAGGTCCACATTTCTATATTACTTCATATTTTCCCTTGCTGCTTTTAATATTTTTTCTTTTCTTTCTTTTTTTTTTTTTTGTAGATTTAATGTTTTGACTATTATGTGGCATGAGGAGTTTCTTTTCAGTTCTAGTCTATTAGGTGTTCTGTATGTTTCTTGTATGTTAATGGACATCTCTTTCTTTATGTTGGAAAATTTTTTTCTATGGTTTTCTGAAAATATTTTCTGGGCCTTGGATTCTGGAATCTTTTTTGTTTGTTTGTTTGTTTATTCCTATTATTCTTGCATTTCATATTTTCAAGGTGTCATGATTCCTTGGATGTTTTGTGGAACGTCTGATTTTCCTCTTTCTTTGAGAGCTGTATCAATTTCTACAAGTGTATCTTCAGCACCAGAGATTCTCTCTTCTATCTCTTGTATTCTATTTGTGATGTTTATCGTTGTGTTTCCTGATCTTTTCTCTAAGTTCTCCAGGTCCAGGGTTTTCTTGATTTTTGTTTTCTTTATTGATTCTAATTCTGTTTTCATATCCTGCACCATTTCCTTCTTCTGTTTGAATATTGATACCTGGCTTTCCATGATGGCCTCGTTATTTTTTATTCATTTCCTCTTTATGTGCCTCCAATAACTTGATTAGCATAGATTTAAATTAATTTTCATCTGTTTCCAATTAATTAAAATATCCATTGATTTTTGGGAGTTTTTGGTGAAGCCATATTGTCCTGATTTTTATTGGATGTATTCTTATGACTACCTCTAGCCATCTGCTTATGTGTAACCTTTGCTGTTTGTTCCTGAAGTATGTACTTTAGACTGGTTTCTTGTGTCTCTAGTGTATGGAGTATTCTTTAGGAAGAAGAGAGAGATCTCTCAGTTTGAGTGTGGATGTTGCTGTTTCAACTTTAGCTAAAGGAGGAAGTTTGCAGGCACATATGAGCAACAAAGTTTGTGCGTGGAAGTGTGCCTTTAGGAACAGGGTGCTAGAGCATGCAGATGCCTGAAAGGGTGGCGCTTAAGGACAGGAAGGGGTGCAAGTACTCTTCACAGGCACAATGTGTGTGTTCAGTCGCCCTGAATACCTCAGTGGCCTACACGCCTGTAATACTGTCCTCCTGGTATTCAGATGGGTCTGGGTTCCAGGAATTGTCTACCTAAACTCCACTGGTAGACCCACAGAACAGGGCCTTCCTTGTTGAAATCACTGTCCCAAGTGTCCCTATGTTGCCCACCATGGGAGTGTGGGTGGGAGGGATCTGATGTCTGGCTGCTAGAGTAGAGAGACCCTGGATCTGGAACTCTGCAGGCTCTCACTTGAAGGCACCCTAGCTAGTTCGCAGGCCCAATCAGAAAGCCAGGGGATCCCCTGTTCTCTACTCTCAGATTTTGGCCTACCATTTCAAATGAGAGTGTAGGTGATCCTTCAGCTCAGTGGTGTCCATTGTTTCCCCTCTGGGCAGGGAGACCCATTTTTCGTGCAGCTGTCTCTGCCATCTCAGTCACTGAGCAAGGATGCTCCTGCTTTGACTAGGTGCAGCAGCAGACTTGGGACGCCTGTACTGGTGCCACTGCTGCTGTCTCATCCACCCAGCTCTGTGGCTACTGCTTTGGACAACCACTGCTGCCTCCACTAAGCAGGGAGGCATGTGTTTGGGTCAGTGGCCAGTGCCCACCATCTCTGCCAAGCAGGGAGGCACATGCTTGGGTCAAGGGGAAGTGCAGGGTGGTTGAATATTAGCCACAATCAGTCCCTGGAGATGGCCATGAATGACCTGGGTCCAAACTCTACCATCTCATGGGTTGTCCCTTTTTTCCCAGGAAACCTCAATGTCAATATTCTGGCTTCAACTGACCCTCTGCTCACCAGTTTCAGAGTTTTGCATCCTGTGCCCCTCAGATATTTTGCATGCTGGTCTCGGCCATCTTGGATGCCCCCCCCCACAGTGTTTGTTTGTTTGGCGGGGGGGGGGCTTGAAGATTTAATTATCACTAGTGAATTATATGATAATATTTACAAGTGTGTTACAAAGAACATGTATAAGTACTACATGTGTTTTGTTTATTGACAGTAAATAGAGTATCTTTTTCTTTAGAAAATAATATTGATATTCACAAAATTAATGTCTGAAAACAAGTGGTATACTGTAAAACATAGATGTACCTAATATGAATAAACACATGTGCAACATAATTTTCTCAAATTTTTTCTGAGAATGTTCTTGACTGTTGTGTTTTAGAATTGGTTAAGAGTTACCTATACATACAGATTTCTAGTTTTATTCTTAATTATAATCATTGTCAATAACTATTTTAGAATAACTAGAGTCCAGAGAATAAAATAGGGAGAAAATAAAAACCTTCATCTATATCTCTGTGACTCACTGGCTTCATCATAAATTATTTTTATGTTATTTTTGTTGCTGTGTTAAAGTCAATTTTTAAATTCATTAGTCACAGATAATATTTTAAAAACAAATGGGAGGCTCATTTTAAAATAAAAAGTCTGCTCTGAAAGTTTTATTGAAGTGCTAGGTCACAGTAGACATGAATCACCAAATACTTTAATACAAAATAAGATTGTAAGCCTTTCCTGAATAAACTCCATTGAGAAGAAAAAAAAAAAAAGATTGTAAGCCTTACATACATTTATTTTGTTTTCAGATCAAAAGACTGCATGCTCATTTTCTGGCAGAAATTGTATCCTGATTTAAAGCGTATTCACGATATAAATTATGAAGTATAATAAACAAAACCTAGAAATTCAATCTTTATGAACACTTTTACACTTATCAGTTGTCAAAAACAACTTTTGTTTGTTTGTTTGTTTTTTACTTTCCCCTATGGTATATCAGATAAAAAATTTCCAAATTTTAGGCCTGAGTCATTCCCATAGAGGATTAGTTTACTGAGAATATATGTCAGTTCAAAACTGTCTACAAAACCATTATGAAAAACACAAATCAAAATGAAAACAGAGATATATAAAACACTTCACAGCCATTAAAATGGTCTGTTCCATATACTTAAAGCAAGTTATGCATATATTATTACTATTTAATGGTTTCTTTAACAAGAATGATTTGTTTATTCTATTGTGAAAGGCAAACAAATAATATTAACAAACCTCCACAACTTTTTCTCATATCTACTGACACACATACACTTGAATATATATTCATATAGATATATATATGGATGGATGGTAAAGTACACAAAAGACAAAATTATGCTTTTTCATAAGCTACTGTAACAAGTTTAAATTAACCTGCCTACTTAGTGAGCTTGTCACAAGCTGAAAGTCATGCCACAGTTAAAATATTTTTAGTTACTTTGTACTCACAACAGTCCTCTGCTTCTTCTCACCAAAACATTTGGAAACAAAAGTATATATCAAGGCAGGGATAAAAATCTTGGTAAAAGTTTCTCCCAGTTTTATTGCTTAAACAAGTTTCAGCTGCCTGGAAGAAAAAAATAGCACGTTACGATTTCCTATTTGTTTTATTTCTGTATAGGCTATTGATTTCAAGACCTGAGTGCCGTAGATGGCAAGTGAGTGAGCCCAACACTGAGAGAGTCATCATATTAACTGATGCCAGGATTCTGTAGAAGCCTCTGGATATTGCAAATTCCAGGACCTGTGCACAAGCAAGTGACCTGCCTTTTCTCTCAAGTTGCTTTCCCATGACAAGACTGCCCATTGACACTACATGGCAAGCTCTGTGAATTCAAATAACGTTCAACTGTTTTCCAAGTCATATCTAAACCAGAATAGCACAGGAGACTCAGTATTGTCCTCAAATTCCTCTAAAGTTAAAAAAAAATGCATCAGTCAAAAGCTGTCACAATATTTTCTAGAACATTTTTGTTAATTAATAAAACAACAACAAAAAATTCCTGGTCCAGAATTAATTTTTGCTCCCTTCCTTACATCACTAAAAATGTCATTGTACTGGACAATAAAATCTTCCTAGAATAATCTATACAATGTGTAATTTATCTGATAGCTACCAAAATTAATTATTACCCTTGGGATCCAACCAAAATTATGTACTGATGATACCAACACTCTGAATAAGAGAAGCAGAGCCATAACAAAACAGCTGAATTCTGAAAGCAGAATTTGAATAGGTCTCAGGTAACAAGTTTTCTACTAAAATAAAAAGGGCCTCTTATAAGCGACACAGAGAGTTCTTCCCAGAATGCTAAATGTCAGCTGTGATTTGGGATAAGACTTCTTGACCAGAAATTTATTATTTCTTCAAAATCTGCTATAATAGTTATTAAAAACATTCTATGAAATACTGAACTAATGAACGTTTAATAGTTGCTCCAAAAGAATATAACATTAAATGGACAGAGCTGTAATATATTATCCATCGTGTTTCTAAATCATTGTAATTAGAAAATTTTATATTCTTTGGTATTTAGGTGTCGAGTGAGTTCAATATTTTTTAAAGACTTTGGTAATGTACTTTGAGAAATATATTTGTTGTACAATTAAAATTATCTTCTTTGAGTTGTTTTAGTATTTTAAAGTAAGTACAACTTTTGCAAATTAAGTAAGATTATGTGAGCTAGAGAGAGAAGAGTGTACAAGGTATATTATTGGCATGTGTGCCATCATTTTCTTCACAATAAATTACCATTTCTGTTTTCCTATTTTGTACTTTCACCATTTACACATCTCAGCCACCCTTAAAAAGCCTGTTACAAACGAATTTGTCTTCCATCTAATTTTGCCATTTAAAATTTTTTATTGAAATGTAATCATTCAATTTGTAACATTTTGAGATTCTTTTTTTTTTCTCTCAGAATTATGTCATCAGTTGCCATTCAAACTCTCATCAATAACTTCTTACAATTATTTCTGAGAAGTGTGACTATGTATAGCTGTGCTGTGGTCTTTTTATCTATTCATCATCAATTGTAGGACATATTGGCTATTCCAAATTCTGACTAGTACAAATAAAGCTGCATAAACAATAATGCAAAGTTTTTTTTCTGAGCATAATTAATAACCAAGGTTATAATTACTGGGCTTTTCAGCAAAAGAGTGTCTAACTTTTTTAAAGTAACGGCAAAGTTCTTGAAGAATTTTATATCTGTAAGTAATGTGTGAACAATTTAATTCAACTTCTTCAAATACTTATCAGTATCTGGTGTTTTCAACTACTGTTTTTTATTACTTCTAAGATGTAGGAAAGTATCATATCAATTCTAATTTCAGGTTCTTAAGTGGAAAATGATATTGAATATCTTTCCACATACACTTTTCTTCATTTACAATTATTGTTATTTATTTCAATTTATTCACTTTGTATGCTGGCTGTAGCCCCTTTCCTTATCTCCTCCTAGTGTGACCCTCTGTCACTCTTTCCCCCCTCTTTCTCTCCCCTAGTCCATCACTACACAATGTCCTCCTCCCCTACTATCTGACCCTAGCATATCAGGTCACATCCTGTGGATCCTCTTTCTCTGTGGCCTAGTAAGACCACCTCTCCAAGGAGAGATGATCAAAGAGGGGGCAACATAGTTCATGCCAGTGACTGACCCTGCTCCCCTTGATAGGGAACCTCCACAGAGACTGAGCTACCCATGAGCTACACCTGATCAAGGGGTCTAGATCCTTTTTTGATTCATCAATCTCTTCAGGTACCTCTGGGCCTAGATGTTTTGTCTCTGTTGGTCTTCTTGTAGAGCTCCTGTACCCTCCAGGTCTTCCTATCTCTCCCTTCTTCCATAAGATTCCATGAACTCAGCCTAAAGTTTAGATATGAGTCTCCACATTTGCTTTTATACCCTGACAGGTAGAGTCTTTCAGAGGCCCTCAATGGTTCTTCACCTGTTCCCTGTTTTCTCCTATTTCTGAAGTCTATCCTGTGTGCCCTCTGAATGAGGATTAAACCTCTTCCATATGGGTCTCCTTGTTGTCTAGTGTCTTTAGGGCTACAGATTTTTGAATGTTTATCCTATGAAGGAGTCTGGTAATTGGAATTCTGCCTTCTGGCCTTGGCAGATGCAAGTCTTATCCATAGTTTCATTTCTCAAAGACTGTCCTTGGCAGTCTCTGCAGGCGGGGTGCTCTGAGCCTGAGAAGTAGATAGCAAGCTCCATGCAACCTTGGGAACCAGACAGCAAATTTTGTGACCTTGAGTGAATTCCTGCATGCCTTGCCAGGTGGCACAGATGTGTTGCTACTGTGAAAAATAATTTGCTTGTACCCTTTGTTTTATAAGTGTTGTTTGCATGTTCAGTAAACTGAGACTTGATCAGGAATCTGTCTTGTCTTCATTCTTCGCATCTCTGTCCCTCAATTTCCACCCCCTCTTTCAGGTGGACCCTGTTCGATTAGCCCCTGGGGCGGATCAATCCTATGTCATACAGCTAATGCCCACTTATAAGTGTGTCTTTCTGATTCTGGGTTACCTTACTCAGGGTGATCTTTTCTAGTTCCACTCATTTGCCAGAAAATTTCATGATTTCTTGTTTTAAATTTTAAGTAGTATTCCATTGTGTAAATGTACCACAACTTCAGTATCCATTCTTCAGTTGCAGGACATCAAGGTTGTTTCCAGATTCTCACTGTTATGATTAAATATTCTTTTAAAACTGTACTTTCATAGGGTAAAATCAATTAATATTGGATGTATGATCTTAATACCTTTAAGTGTATACTGTAGTATGATTGACTTTTGATCTAGTATCTTATGGGAGAGTTTCAGAATTTATTCAACTTCCTTAAATGAATTAATTAACTTCATGTTAATCAGAATTTTGACATTTTCCCTTACTCCTGAATAAACATGGCAAAAATTTTCTATACACAGTTAGTGTCCATTCTTATTTGGAAACCTGGGGTTTATCATTTGTTTGTTATTTGACTGCTGAGATGCAAAAAGTCATTATATTTTCTAGAGAGGAGTCTAGACTCCTGTCAGACATGATTAAAATGCATTCTGAAGGTTTTTTTTTTTTAGTCTGATCAAGTTATTCATGAAGCAAAAGGTATAAACTTTGCTAATATTAGGCTTTTTGAATTTTAGGGATATTGTTTTTGGTATACGAACTAATAACAATTGACTGTTCCTAGCATCATGAAAATTTTCTTCATTTTTAAAAATATTTTCAAACAGCTATGTACATTTGGATATATGATTAACTTTGAATTAATTTTTGCATAAGTGTGGGGTTTAGGTTCACTGCATTCATTTGTTCTTGGAAGGGTCTAGCTACTTTATAACCACATGTTGAAATGATTATCATTACTTTATTGAATTCTTTTTGCAATCTAGTCAAAACAGTTTTAAACATTCTATAGATCTGCTTATAAGAAAACAGTTGATGTCAAGTTTGGAATTTTCAATTTGTCATGTCATGATGGTGCATAAAATGTTCCAGGCATGGCAGTATTTGAGATTTTAGAATTTTTGATGAGAATCCTCAGTCTATGTGTAATACATAATACATGTATAATACATATGTATAATACATATAATACATAAAATACATGACTAAATAAAGAAGTAGTTAAGAACAATTTTCTTAAAGCCAACATTTTGATAAACAACCATATCCAGAATGAATATAATGAAGCATGGACCAAATTTATATGTCATTAAAACAATATGAAGATTCTAAGTGAACCATAGAGTTTAGGTATAGAGCATAGATACAAAGGAAATAAAGGAAAAAGAACAAGAACAAGAAGAAGAAGAGCAAGAACAAGAAAAAGATCTTTCTAAGAAGGGAAAATAGAAGAGATATTTATGGGTCAGGAAACTGGAACTAGATAATCAAGGAGGTAGTTGGTGGAAGAGGGAAAAAATACAGGGAGAAGTGACTAAAATTCTGGGACATACGATTTACCATAGTATGAAAACCTAATACAAATTGAAGCTTCTTAAAATATATAAATAAATGGAGGCAATCTAAATGAAATTTGCAAATAATGGCGGAAACAGAACAAAGCCTCAATCAGACATCTCTTGTCATCAAATGAAGTTTTCAGTGCCCAGAATGGTTAACAAATAACTCTGATATTGGCCAAAGGGGACCCATGGGAATCTCAAATTAAAAAAAAAAGAAAAAAAACAAAAAAACAAACAAACAACAAAAAAACAGAAAAACCAAACAAACAAAACACAACAACAACAACAACGCTTAACAAAGTAGTATTCCAAAATTTCTATGCCCCTTTTCCTAAAGATAACAACATCTTCAAAACTCATCGAACATGGAGAGACATAAACACCAACCTATCCACAAACCCTTTGTCCTACAATGGTGTCTAGCCTTCAATGAATTCTAATGCAATGGTGGCACATAATTTTTAGGCCTGAGTAAAGGTCACTCAATGGAGTGGAACCCATACCCAGTCTTGCTCACATAGCCAAGAACCTTAGCATAGACATCCCAGGAACCTAGAGTAAAGTAAAAATTTAAGGAACACAGCAATAAAATAACACCTAATGACAATGCTAAACACATAGATCAGTGCCTTGCTTAGCCATCATAAGAGAATCAGAGAAGTTTGGTCTTGTAAGAAATGGTAACAAATTCTTAGATCAATGAGCAATGAGTGAGAGACTTAGAAACAATCAGCCCTAAATGGGATGTCCCCATCAAATCCTGCCTCTCAGGATTCAGAGAATACTGTGAAAGAGGAGGCAAAGAGTGAAAGAGCCACAGTGGTGGAAGACAGCATAAAAACAAAGTCCATGTAATAAACAGAATTGATATAGACGTGAACTCACAGACACTGAGGCAGTATGCACATGGCCTTCAAGAGTCTGTACCAGTTGGGATCCTAGAGCTGAAAGAAATGGAGACATGACCTATCACTAATACAGAAATTATCTCCAGTTGAAAACCACTTGCAAATGAGAACTTAGTTTCCTCCAAGAGCGTCTCATTGGGAAAGCAAACTACTCTTGAAGATAATGTCCAGCAGTAGATGCACAAAAGAAAATGAATGCAACAGCTTCTTGCAAGTTTCCTTATATAATAATGTTATGTCAGAGATTTGTTTTTTTTTAATCTTTCAATTTTTATTTTTTACTTATTTATTTTATGATAAAGGTTCTTTGCATATATAATATGACTTTTGTTTTTCATTATTATTATTATTTCAATTTATTCACTTTGTATTCTAGCTATAACCCCCTCTATCCTCTCCTCCCAATCCCACCTTTCTCCCTCATCCCCCCTCATGTCCATCCCCTAGTCAAATGATAGGGAAGGTCCTTCTTCCCTGCTATTTGAACTTAGATTTTAAGGCTTCAGGTTTTATGTTTATTATGGAAATCTGGCATGTGAATTAATGGGTTTCTGAATCGATATGTATCTTGTGACTTTTCTTGAAATCTTTTTCTCCTGTTTGTTCTATTCTTTTCTTATTAATGGACTTTGTCTTTCTTACTATAGTTCATTTTATTCTATTAATATAATTTAAATACCTATTTGTTTTTCAAAAAGAGAGAAAAATAGGATTGATTCAGTGGGAGGAGATGTGGAAAGTAGCTGTAAAGTGTAAAGCAAACTATAATCAGAATATATTTTAAGGAAGAATGTATTTTCAATAAAAGAAAGTATATTTTTATTGTTTAGAAGTAAATAAAGCATACAGATACCCTTCCATATTTATCACCGTGTTCAAAACTAAAGTCTACGCGGATCAAAGACATCAACATGAAACCAGGCACACTAAATCTGTTTGAAGAAAAAGTGGGGAAGAGCCTTGAACTCATTGGCACAGGAGACAACTTCCTGAACAGAAAACAAAAAGCACAGGCTCTAAGATCAATGATCAATAAATGGGACCTCATGAAACTGAAAGGCTTCTGTAAAGCAAAGGACACTGTCATCAGAACAAAACATCAGCCTACAGACTGGGTAAGGATCTTCACCAACCCTATATCTGACAAAGGGGAAATGTCCATAATACATAAAGAACTCAAGAAGTTAAAAAGCAACAAATCAAGTAATCCAATTAAAAACTGGATACAGAGCTAAACAGAGAATTCTCAATAGAAGAATATCTAATGGCAGAGAAACACTTAAAGAAATGCTAAACATCCTTACTCATCAGTAAAATGTAAATCTAAACGACCCTTACATTTCACCTTACATCCATCAGAATAGCTAAGATTAAGAATTTAAGTGAGAACACATGCTGGAGATGATGTGGAGAAAGGGGAACACTCCTCCATTGATCGGGGGAATGTAAACTTGTATAACCACTTTGGAAATCAATTTGGTGCTTTCTCAGACAATTAGGAATAGTGCTATCTCAAGGTGCAGCTATACCACTCCTAGGTGTATGTCCAAAACATGCTCAAGTGTACAACAATTACATTTGCTCAGCCCTGTTCATAGCAGCTTTATTTGTAATAGCCAGAAGCTGGAAACAGCCCAGATGTTCCTCAGCTGAGGAATGGATACAGAAATTGTGGTACATTTACACAATGGAATATTACTCAGCAATTAAAAACAAGGAAATCATGAAATTTGTGGGCTAATGGTGGGAAATAGAAAATATCTTTCTGAGTGAGCTATAACAGAAAGAGAAAGACAAACATGGTATATACTCACTTTTAAATTGATATTAGACATAATATTGGACAATCATCCTAAAATCTGTAAACCTAAAGAAGCTTAGCAAGAATGAGGACCCTGGGTAAGATGCTCAATCTTCATTCATAAAGGCAAATGGGATAGACATTGGAAGAAGTTGAAAATAGGGAACAAGACAGGAACCTATCACAGAGGGCCTCTGAAAGATTCTACCCAGCAGGGTATTAAAGTAGATGATGAAACTCATAGCCAAACTTTTGGCAGAGTGCAAGGAATCTTATGAAAATTGGGGAATATAGAAAGAACTGTAGGGACCTGGACCTCCACAAGAACAACCAAACCAAAAAGTCTGGGCGCAGGAGTTTTTTTCTGAAACTGATACTCCTACCAAGGACAATTCATGGAGATAATCTTGACCCACTGCACAGAGGGAGCCAGCTGCCACTCAGTCTCCAAATGGGCTTTCTAATAAGGGATCGGGGGCTGTCTCTGACATGAACACAGTTGCTGGTTCTTTGATCAGCTCTCCCTGAGTGGGGAACAGCCTGACCAGGCCACAGAGGAAGACTATGAATGATACTCCTTATGAGACCTGATAGGGTAAGATCAGATTGAAGGGGAAGAGGTCTTCTACTATCAGTGGACTGGGGAAGGGGCATGGAAGCAGATGAGTGAAAGAGAGCAGGCTTGGGAGTAAGGAGAGTGGGGCTACGGCTGGGAAGCAAAGTGAATAAATTGTAATAAAAATAAAAAAAAACCCAAAGTATATATACTGTAATTAATATAAAAATTTTAAAAACTGTTTCATTTTTTTTAATTTTTTTACATTGGTATTCTTCCTTCATGTGTCTGTGTGAGGGTTTCAGATCACCTGCAAATGGAATTACGGACAGTTGTGAGCTGCCATGTGGGTGCTGAAAGTTGAATTCAAGTCCTTTGGAAGAACAGCCAGTGTTCTTAATTGCTGAACTATCTCTCCAGCCACTTTCAGTATTTTTGATGACAACTTTATAATATTTTTGAAGATGTATTTTATCAAGTTGAAGAATTTGTCTACAGCTCTCACCTTTCTGAATTATTTTTTAATTATATTTTATTTGTAGTAAATCGGTGTTGAGATTTTGTCAGTTTTTTCTGCATGAATTGATCAAGTGATTATCACCTTTAACCACAACATAACATGATACATTTTGTAAAAGACTTCTTTTCTGTATACATAAAAATATAAGTCAGCAGTATATTTGTTTGATCACTTTGTTCCTTGCTTTTCAGATTTGGATATCAGTATGTCTTGCCTTAAAAACTGTATTTGGAAATTCTGCCTTTTCTTCTATGTTCTAGAATTTGACAGTTCATCACTTTTATCACATAAAAAAAAAATGTCATGGCACTTCTTTCCATTTTCCAGAGATTCTTATTAAAAAAAACTCCATTGTTTCAATTGTTTTTGCCTATATATAAATTGTACTCTTTCTTTTGTTACTTTCAAGAATTTTGTTTGATTCCTTTGAAAGTTTTGACTGTGATTAATTTTACCCTTTGTTCACACAGTTATGTGACTTTTGTGAGTTTTGTCTTCATCAACATTCCCTTTTTTGTGTGTTTATTGACCTCAAGATTTCTGATGCCATGCACCATGATTCTTTCAAGTTTGGTTTGCTTTATATGAATTTATTTTCTTTCTTTTTCAAGCTTCTTACATTGTGTTCCTTCATCCAACGCATAATTTTTGCCCTCCGTTTTATTCACTCTACTGATGAGCCAATACACCCAATTATATTCTGATTAATTTTTTTTCAATTTTAAATTGTATTATGTATCTACTTTTTCTTTCTGAGATATTGTGCTTCCATTGCTGTAAAGAAGATTTTGATTCTTTTTACAAGAATCGAATTTGATGTAATATTATATCCTATATTATATGTCTAATATCCACTTATAAGTGAGGATATACCATGTGTGACTTTCTGCTTCTAAGATAACTCACTCAGGTTGATCTTCTCTAATTCCCACCATTTGCCTGCAAATTTCATAATTTTCTTGTTTTTAATTGCTGAGTAGTGTTCCATTGTGTAAATGTACCACAACTTCTGTATCCATTTCTCAACTGAGGGACATCTGGATTGTTCCCAGATTATGGCTATTACAAATAGAGATGCTACAAACATGGTGGAGCAAATATCTTTTTGTATACTTGAGCATATTTTGGATATATGCCTAGGAATGGTACAGCTGCATTTTGAGGTAGCACTATTCCAAGTTGTCTGAGAAAACACTAGATTGATTTCCAAAGTGGTTGTAAAAGGTTACATGCCCACCAGCAAAGGAGGACGATTCCCCCTTATCGACATCCTCTCCTGCATGTGTTGTCACTTGAGTTTTTAACCCCTGTCATTCTGATGGTTATAAGATGAAATCTCAGGGTTATTTTGATTTGCACCTCCCTGATGACTAAGGACATTAAGTGTTTCTCTGCCATTCGATATTCCTTAATTGAGATTTTTCTGATTAGCTCTAAATCCCAGTTTTAAACTGGATTACTTGATTTGTTGCTTTTTAACTTCTTGAGTTATTTATGTATTTTGGATATTATCCCTTTGTCAGATATACGATTAGTAAAGATCCTTTCCCATTTTGTAGGCTGTCATTATTGTATAATGAGAGTGTCTTTTGATTTACAAAAGCTTAAAATGTAGGATAAACAAACTAAAATCTGTACACCTAAAGAAGCTAAGCAAAAATGAAGACCCTGTGTAAAATGTTCAGTCCTCATGCAGAAAAGTAAATGTGAGTGACATCAGAAAAATAAGAAAACAGAGAACAAGACAGGAGCCTACCACAAAGGGTATCTGAAAGACTCTACAAGGGATCAATGCAAAGTCTGAGACTCATAGACAAACTTTGGGCAGAGTGCAGTGAAACTTATGAAAGAAGGAGGGGATAGAAAGACCTGGAGGAGAGGAACAGAACAAAAAATCTGGGCCCAGTGGTCTTTTCTGAGACTGATAATCTAATCAAGGGCCACATATGGAGATAACCTAGAACCCCTGTACACATGTAGCCCATGGTAGCTCAGTCTCCAAGTAGGTTCTCTATTAATGGGAACAGGGACTGTCTCTGACAGGAACTCAGTGGCTGGCTATTAGATCACCTCCCCCTAATGGAGTAGCTACAGAAGAAGACAATGCAACCAGTATTGATGAGACCTGATAGGCTAAAGTCAGAAGGAAGGGGAGAAGTCCTATAACTGGACTTGGGGAGGGGAATGTGAGGAGAAGAGAGAAGGTGGGTGGAATTGGAAAAGGATGAGGGGAAGGGACTACAGCCGGGATACAAAGTGAATAAACTGTAATTAATCAAAAATAAATTTATATTGATTTAGATATATAACTGTAGTGAATATATAAAATGAAGTGAATAAACTGTAATTAATCAAAAATAAATTTATATTGATTTAGATATATAACTGTAGTGAATATATAAAATGAAGTGAATAAACTGTAATTATATATATAATACATATATATTATATATAATTAGACATATATATATTTATATATAATTATATATATGTAAAAAATGTACATCCGGTGGCTCAAAGATGGCAGCAACAAGCAAGGACCTTTTCTATGGACAGAAGATTTGAAACTCTGAAACTGGTGAGTGAAGAGGTGACTTAAGCCAGAACATCCACATTTAAGCTTTTTGGGTTAGAAGTTCCAACCTGTGAGCTGGGACACTTTGGATTCAGGTCAACTGTGAACATTTCTTAGGTCTGAGAGTGGCAAACATTTGACCTCCTGCAGTTTCCCTTAACCTAGCAAGTGCCTCTGCCCCAGACATGAGCCTCCCTGTTGTGGTGTGCAGCTAACTCTGTCCCAAGCATGAGGCCCCAGCTTTGTGACCAAGATAGCAGAGCCAGCCCCAGCTATGGACCTCCTTGCCAGGCAGCCAACCAGCAGACACCACTGATGGATATCCTACACTTTCATTTGCCAAACAGCTCAGAAAGCAGGTGCTGGGAAAGGAGAGGTGTGCCTGAGCTTTCTGCATTGTTCTGCAAGTGAGTGAGTACCCTTCAAATGATTGCATGCAGAGCCCCAAATCCATGCTAGCAGTCAGACATCTGAACCCTCTCACCCACAACCTCACTATGGGACACGTAGGGATCTCTGGAACAGTGTTCTCAACACTGTAGCTCCTGTTCTATGGGTCTCCCAGTGTAGTCCAGGCAAACAATTCCTGGAGTCACGTTGGTCCAACTCAGACAGATCTGAGTGACTAGAGTAAAGTACATCAGGCCTATTAGCCACTGCTGAGGCATTCAGAGTACCTGCACATGTGCACTGCACCCACAAACTGTGCCAGCACTTCCATCTGTGCTTACATTCCACCTTTCCAGCACTAGTATGCAGTCCTCCAAGACATAGTTCTATGCACACTCCTGCGCTTGGGTACATGTGCCTGCCATCTTACTAAGCCTTAACTACAGCTGAAAGGCCAACATCCACTCTCAAACTGGTGGCCCTCTCTCATCTTCCTGAAGAATACTCCAGACTCCAGACACAGACAGACCCAGTTCAGGTTTCAGGAACAAACAGCGAAGTTTATGGATAGGCAGATGGCTACAGGTCAGTATAAGAACATATCCAACAAAAATCAGGACACATGGCTTCATCAGCAAGGCCAAAACACCAATGGCTATTTTAATTCATTGCAATCACAGCAAAATGATCTCAAATCTTTGCTTATCCAGTTGTTTTTATACACATCAAAAGGAAATGTACAAAGCTCTCAGAGAAATGCTGGGAAATACAGCAAAACAAATAGAGGCACATATAGATGCATACAGAGAGAAAACAAACAAAATAAACATAGAGGCCCTCATGGACAGACAAGAATCTAAATACAAAGAGATGAAGGAAATGGTACAAGACATGAAAAAATAATTAGAATCAATAAAGAAAACACACACGGAGAAATTCTTGGAGATGGAAAACGTAGCAAAGAGATCAGAAACCACAGATGGAAACATCACCAACAGAATTCAGGATATGGAGGATATGTGCACCGAAAACCCAATTGAAGAAATCAATATATCTATCAAAAAGACATAAAATCAGAAAAGGTCCTGACACAAAGCATCCAAGAAATCAAGGACACCATGAAAACACAAAACCTAAGAATAATAGGAATAGATGAAAAAGAAGATGCCAGGCCCCAAGGTCCAGAAAATATTTACAAGAAAATCATAGTAGAAATTTTTCCCAACTTAAAGGAAGAGATGTACATAAACTTATTACAGATGTGCAAAACATCAAAAAAATTATACCATAAAATAATCTCCTCATTCACAAAATAGTCAAAACACTAAATCTACAGGACAAAGAAAAAATATTAAAAGCAGCAAGGGAAAAAAGATAAGTAACATATAAAGGTAGACTTGTTAAAATCACACCAGAATTCTTTTTTTTAACTGTGAGTATAGCATTTTATTTATTAAATAGCCATGTAAAACAATCAGAGTAAAAATAGTTAATCCGATAGTTCATATTTTACAAAATTAGCCACGCGTAATATGAGAAAAACTGTCATTTTAAACTTTTTTTATTTTTATCAGTTACATTTTATTAATTCTGTATCCCAGCTGTGCCCCAAACCCTCATTCCCTCCCAGTCCCTCCCTCCCTCCTCATCACCACTGTGCCCCTTTCCAAGTCCACTGATAGGGGGGGAACTCCCCCCATTCATCTGATCCTATTTTATCAGGTATCTTCATTGAGTTCCTGTTAGAAATAGTCCTTGTTCCCATCACTTTGGGAAACCAATTGGTTACTGAGCTACCACAGGCTACATCTGAGCGGAGGTTCTAGGTTATATCCATACATGGTCCTTGGTTGAATGTCAGTTTCAGAAAAGACCCTGTGCCCAGATATATTTGGTCTTTGTGGAGCTCCTATCCTTTCCCCATCAGACTAACTCCCCTTCTTTCTTATGATTCCCTGTACTCTGCCAAAGGTTTGGTCATGAGTCTTTGCTTTGAAAACACTGCTAGTTAGAGGCTTTCAGATGCACTCAGTAGACTCCTGTCATGGGTTCAATGCACATCCCATCTGACTTTCTAAATGAGGATTGACCATCTTACCCCATGTCCGCTCTCTTGATTATCTTTTTTAGGTGTATAGATTTCATTAGCTGGGTCTTGAGGAAGCACTATTCCTAATTGTCTTAGAAAGCGCCATATAGATTTCCAGAGTGGTTGTACCAGTTTACATTCCCACCAGCAGTGGAGGAGGGTTCCCCTTTCTCCACAACCTCTCCAGCATGTGTTGTCCCTTGAGTTTTTCATCTTGGCCATTCTGATGGGTGTAAGGTGATATCTCAGGGTTGTTTTGATTTGCATTTCCCTGATGGCTCATGAGGATGAGCATTTCTTTAAGTGTTTCTCTGCCATTCGATATTCCTCTGTCGAGAATTCTCTGTTTAGCTCTCTTCCCCATTTTTTAATTTGATTACTTGGTTTGCTGCTTTTCAGCTTCTTTAGTTCTTGGTATATACTGGATATTAGTCCTCTGTCAGATAAAGGGTTAGTGAAGATTCTTTCCCAGTCTGTAGGAAGACGTTTTGTTTTGATGATGGTGTCCTTTGCTTTACAGAAGCTTTTCAGTTTCATGAGGTCCCATTTATTGATTGTTGCTCTTAGAGTCTGTGCTGTTGGTGTTCTCTTAACAGAAACTAAGAAAGCCAGAAGGGCCTGGGCAGATGTCATGCAGACTCTAAGAGACCACAGAGGCCAACACAGACTGCTATAACTAGCAAATCTTTCAAAGAACAAAATATTCCATCACAAAACTAAACTTAAATAATACCTCTACAGTAACCCAGCCCTACAGAAGACACTAGAAGGAAAGCTCTAATCTAACAAAATCAACTACACCCAAAAAATGAGGATAGAGATAACTGCACAGCAACAACAACAAAATATTGAAAGAAAACAAGCACAGAAACACACAATCACTACCAACTGTACAATAAAAGGAACTAACATTCATTGGTTAGTATTACCTATCAACATCCATGGACTCAACTGTCCAATAAAGAGATGCAGACCAACAGAATGATTCCAGAAAAAAAAAAAGATCCAAATTCTGCTGCATCCAAGAAACACAGCTCTGCAACAAAGACAGACACTACCTTAGAGTACTGAAAAAAAGGCTTTTTAAGTAAAGGGACCCAGAAAACAAGCTGAGGCAATAAAATAGACTTTCAACCAAAATTAATTAAAAATTATGGGGAGGGACACTTCATTCTCATCAAAGGAAAAATTCACCAGAAAGACATCACAATCCTGAACATCTGTGCCCCAAATATAAGAACACCTCTCTTTGTAAACAAAACATTTTAAAGCTTAAAACACAAATCTTAACACATTAAAATCCCCACACCTTAATAGTGGGAGACTTCAACACTCCCTTCTCACCAAGGGACAAATCATCTACACAGAAACTAATTAGTGAAATAATTACACTAATTCAAATGGACTTAATAGATGTCTACAGAATGTCTAACACATACTCAAATGAGCATACCTTCTCAACATCTCACATAAACTTCTCAAAATTTGACCATATATTCTGGCACAAAACAAGCCTCAACACATACAAGAAGATTGAAATAATCTTTTTTTTTTTTTCTTATCAGACTAGCATGGCCTAAAACTAGACTTCTACAAAAACGGAAATAACAAAAAAGCCTAC
The DNA here is from genome assembly GCA_010120015.1 of Rhombomys opimus. Lineage (NCBI taxonomy): Eukaryota > Metazoa > Chordata > Mammalia > Rodentia > Muridae > Rhombomys > Rhombomys opimus. The sequence continues at coordinate 119,130 of REGO01000588.1, read as the reverse complement.
ATGCATATGGAAACTAAACAACTCTGTACTCAACAACAACTTGGTCGGGGAAGAAATAATAATAATAATAAAAATTAAAAACTTTCTAAATTCAATGAAAATGAAGGCACAACATACTGAAACTTATGGGATGCAATGAAAATGGTGATAATAGGAAAGTTCATAGCACTAAGTGCCTTCAGAAAGTACAATAGGTTGATATATACTTAATAGAGGGACCAAATCAATAGATCATAAAACACAAATTTTATATACTTTTTCCTGTAAAATATTGCACAAATTAAAGAAATCTACTTAAAATAATCAACTCATATGCATGCAATTGAACAAATGGTGCACACACTTTCACATACTAAGGTAAACTCTTAATAAAAATAAGGAGACTATGCCTTAAATTATTAATCTGATAATTTTAGCTGTAATCCCAAGAAGGAATTTAAAATAATCACATATCTACACCATTGAAGGCAGCAAAACAATACATAAAATTAATGAACCAGAATACATTTGATCATAAGGATGAATAATATTGATAAAATGTCAATAATGGTGAGAAAGAAGTAATAAGAAAACAAAAATCGATTTGGGATCCAAGATGGAGGTGAAATACGGACACCATATATGAGGCAGGGGAAAACAAAACAACAACAATGAAGTTTCTTGGGAGAAGGGGAACAAACCCAGAGCTGAGACCAATAGGATACAGGTCAACCACGGACATCTCCATGGAGTCTTCCAAGGGACTCAATTCCCAGGCACTTTCCCATAAAGGGCAGAGGCAGCAGCAGAGGTACTGAAGCCACCAGCAGAGGCTGAGGAGGCTTCTCACAGTCAGCAGCAGAGGCAGAGGAGGCAGGCCACATTGCATGAAGCTTCATGCAAAGAGCACAGTGCTGGCTGCACCAAACACAGATCTCCCTGCTTTAGATTTGAGATGTATAACACTCAAACCCCCAGTGTTTCCCCACGACAGACCTCCCTCATCCCTCTTTGGCAGAGGCAAAGGTGAAGGCAGGAGAGGAAGTCCACAGTGCTTTCCAACTCAGAGAGCACAGCCCAGCCTGCTGTGGAGAGAAAACCCACAGTGCTTTTCAACTCAGAGAGCAGAGCCCAGTCTACTGTGCCCACAGCTTCTAGCACAGCAGGATTACAGAACCTGCAACAGTGTACAGATCCTGCTCTCAGCATCAACCACAGAGCTCAGAGTGCAGCCCACTGAGTCAGCCACAGACTATAGACCACTGGGAATTAAGGTAATCTGCACAGGCACATTGCACCCTCAATCTGCACTTGCGAACAGCGCTAGCAACCACATCCCCTCCTTCACTTGCTCCCATCACCCATTTCCCAAGCATTACCCCCTCTAGTACTCTCTCCTTCAAGACACACTTACACACACACACACACACACACACACGCAAAAACATGTGCGCCTGCTTACCCACAATAATGATTCTGTGCCAGTGGCTTTTCCTCCCTCAGGTACAGCTGAAGCACCAACTCATACTCTCAAACCAGTGGACCTTTCTCATCTTCCTGAAAAATACTCCAGACACCAGAGAAAGGGGATTCCAGTATGAAGTACAGATTCCAGAAACAGTGAAGGTTACAAATAAGCAAATAGCCAGAGGTCAGCATAAGAACTCACTCAACAAAAATCAGGACATCATTGCTCCACTAGCAACACCCAAAATCAATGGATATTTTAAGTCAGTGGAAACCCAGGAAAATTACTTTAAAGCTATGCTTATCCAGTTATTAGAGGAACAAAAAGAAATGAACAAATATCTCAGAATAAGAACCACACAAGTGGAGTCTAATAAAGACGAAATGAACAAAGCTCTCAAAGAAATACAGAAAAAACATAGGCTCCCAAGAAGAGGAACAATTAGTGACATATAGAGAGGAAACAAACAAAAAATAGAGCCATTATAGAAAGACAAGAATCTATATTCAAACAGATGAAAGAAATGGTGCAAAGCATGAAAACAGAATTAGAATCTATAAAGAAAGCACAAACAGAGAACTGGAGCTGGAGAACTTAGAGAAATGATCAAAAAACAAAAAAGGTAAACATCACCAATAGAATACAAGAGATGGAAGAGAGAATCGCAGGTGCTGAAGATACACTTGTTGAAATTAATAACTCTCTCAAAGAAAAAAAATCAGAAAAGTCCTCAAAACAAAACAACCAAGAAATTAAGGACACCATGAAAGCATGAAACCTCAATAGACTAGACCACAAAAGACACTCTTCATGTCACATCATAGTAAAAACACTAAACCTACAGAGAAAATAATATTAAAGGCAGCAAGGGAAAAAGGTCAAGTAACATATCAGAATCATACCAGATTTCTCATCAGAAACTATGAAAACCAGAAGGTGTTAGGCAGATGTCATGCAGACATTAAGGGACCACAGATGTCAACCTAGACTACTTTACCCAGCAAAGCTTTCAATCAATATAGTTGGAGAAAACAAAATATTCCATGACAAAACAAAATTTAAGAAATATCTACACAGCAAACCAGCCCTACAGAAAAGAATAGAAGGAAAACTCCAATACAACAAAAACAACTACACCAAAACAAAACAAAACAAAAACATGATAGAGATAATTTCACAACAAACATTAAAAGAAAAAAAGCAATGAATCACAGTCTAACTCCACAATAAAAGGAAATAACATTCATTGATAACTATTTTCTATCAACATCAATGGACTTAACTCTCCAATAAAAAGACACAGACTAACAGAATGGTTGCAGAAAAAGGGGCCAACATTTTGCTGAATGCAAGAAACACACCTCTGCAACAAAGATAAATGCTAACTTAGAGTAAAGGGTTGGAAAAATGTTTTTCAAGCGAATGGACCCAGAAAACAAGCTGGAGTAGCTATCCTAATATTTAATAAAATAGACTTTCAACAAAAAATAATCAAAAAAGATGAGGAGGGAGACTACACTCTCATCAAAGGAAAATTCCAACAGGAAGACATCACAATTTTGACCATCTATGCCCCAAATATAAGGCCACCTTCTTTGGAAAAGAAACATTATTAAAGCTGAAATCACACATTGATATTAACACCTTAATAGTGGGAGACTTCAACACTCTACTCTCAGCAAGGGACAGATCATCTACTCAGAAGCAAAACAGGAAACTAAGGGCACTTACAAAGGCCCTAAATCAAATGGACCTAATAGATGTCTATAGAACTTTTCACCCCAAATCAAAAGAGTATACCTTCTTTTCAGCACCTCATGGAACCTTCTCCAAAATAGACCATATAGCTGTTCAAAAAGGAAGCCTCAGCAGATACAAGAAGATTGAAATAATCCCTTGGATCCTATCTAATCACCATGGTCTAAAGCTGTACATCAACAACAAAAGAAATAGCAAAAAGCCTACACATGCATGGAAAATGAACAACTCACTACTCATTGACAGCTGGGTGAGAGAAGAAAAGAAGAAATATATTAAAGAGTTTCTTGAATTCAACGAAAATGAAGACACACCATCCCCAAACTTATGGGACACAAAGAAAGCAGTACTAAGAGGAAAGTTCATAGCACTAAGTGCCTTCAAGAAGAAATTTGAAACATCACATACAAGCTCACCTGAAAGCGCTCAAAAAAAAATGAAGCAGACATACCCAAGAGAAATAGACAGCTAGAAATAATCAAGATCAGGGAATAAATCAATAAGGTAGAAACAAATAAAACAACTCAATGAATCAATAAAACAAAGAGCTGGTTCTTTGAGAAAATCAACAAGATAAACAAACCCTTAGCCAACCAAACTAAAAGGCAGGGAGAAACTATCAAAATCAGCAAAGTCAGAAATGAAAAGGAGAACATAACTACAGACACTGAAGAGATCCAAACAATCATTAGGTTGCACTACAAAAGCCTATATGCTGCAAAAAGAGAAACTTTAAAGGAAATGGAAAAATTTCTTGAGAGATTTACGTTTACCAAAATTAAGTCAAGATCAAGTAGAAAGATTTAATAGTACGATATCCTGCAAGGAAATAGAAGGAGTTATAAAAAGTCTCCCTTCCAAAAGAAGCCCTGGGCCAGATGGCTTCAGAGCAGAATTCTACCAGACCTTCACAGAAATGCTAACTCCAATTCTCTCCAAACTATTTCACAAAATAAAAACAAAAGGAAAATTACCAAACTCATTCTATGAAGCCACAGTCATCTTGATACCTAAACCACACAAGGACCCAACAAAAAAGGGAACTTCAGACCTATCTCTCTTATTAACATTGATGCAAAAATACTCAATAAAATATTTGCAAAACAAATCCAAGAACACATAAAATATACCATCCACCATGACCATATAAGCTTCATCCCAGGCAGGCAATGATGGTTCAATATATGGAAATCCATCAATGAAATCTACCACATAAAAAAAAATTCAGGAGAAACACCACATGATCATCTCCTTAGATGCCAAAAATCACTTGAAAACTCAAACACCCATTCATATTTAAAGACATGGAGCGATCAGGGATACAAGGCACATACCTAAACATAGTAAAACCAATATATAACAAGCCTATAGCCAACATCAAAGTAAATGGAGAGAAATTTAAATCAATCCCACTGAAATCAGGGACAAGGCATAGTTACCCTCTGTCTCCATAGTTCTTCCACAAAGTACTTGAAGTCCTAGCTAGAGCAATAAGACAACTAAAAGAGATCACGGGGATACAAATCAAAAAGTAAGAAGTCAAAAATATCATTATTTGCAGATGATAAGATAGTATAAATGCTCGACTCCAAAAATTCAACCAAAGAACTCCTTCAGCTGATAAACAGCTTCAGCAAAGTTACTGGATACAAAATCAAATAAAAAAAATAAGAAGCCCTCCTGTATACCAAATACCAAAGGGCCGAATAAAGAAATTACAGAAAGAACACCCTTCAAAATAGCCACTAATAACATAAAGTACCTTGATTTGACTCTAAGCAAACAAGTGAAACACCTGTTTGAAAAAAAAAAAGACTTTAAGACTCTTAAGAAAGAAATTGAAGAAGATATCAGAAGATGGAAAGATCTCCCATGCTCATGGATTGTAAGGATTAATATAATGAAAATGGACATTCTGCCAAAAGCAATCTACAGATTCAATGCAATTTCCATCAAAATACCAACACAATTCTTTACAGACCTTGAAAGAAAAATTCTCAACTTCATATGGAGAAACAAAAAATCAAAACAAAACAGAATTTCCAAAATGATCCTGTACAACAACAGATCATCTGGAGGTATCTCCATCCAGAGCAATAGGAATAGTAATAAAAACTGCATGGTATTGGCATAGAAAGAGAATGGTGGATCAATGGAACTGAATAAAAGACTCAGAATTAAACCCACACACCTACAAATACTTGATTTTTGAACAAGAAGCCCAAACCATTCAATGGTGAAAAGAAAGCAGCTTCAACCAATGAGGTTGGTCCAACTGGATGTCTACATGCAGAAAATGAAAGCTGATACATATTTATCATTGTGCACAAACCTAAAGTCCAAGTGGATCAAAGACCTCAACATAAAACCAGACACATTGAAACAGTTAGCAGAAGAAGTGTGTTTACTATTTTCCACTTCTTACATAAGATTCCATGCACTTTGGCCAACAGTTGGCCATAAGTCTCAGCGTCTGCTTTGATAGTCTGCAGGGCAGAGCCTTTCAGAGGCCGTCTGTGGCATGTCTCTAGGTTGTTTCCTCTTTTCTTCTACTTCTGATGTCCATTTTCTTTGCCTTTCGGGATGTGGATTGAGCATTTTAGTCAGAGTCCTTTCTCTTGATTAGTTTCTTTAGATGTATAGATTTTAGTAGGTTTATCCTATGTTATATGTCTATATGAGTGAGTATATACCAAGTGTGTCTTTCTGCTTCTGGGACAGCTCACACAGGATGATCCTTCCCAGGTCTCACAATCTGGAGAGGACAGGAACCCCACAAGGAGAGCATCAGAACCAAAAACTTTGAACACAGGTGTCTTCCCAGAGACTCATACTCCACCCAAGTACCAGGCATGGAGATAACCTAGAATCCCTGCACAGATGTAGCCCATGGCAGTTTAGTGTCCAAGTGGGTTACATAGTAATGGGAAGAGGAAATTGCCTCTGACATAATCTGATTGGCCTGCTCTTTGATCACCTCCCCCTGAGGGGGGAGCAGCCTTACCAGGCCACAGAAGATGACAATGCAGCCACTCCTGATGAGATCGGATAGACTAAGATCAGAAGGAAGGAGAGAAGGACCTCCCCTATCAGTGGACTTGGGGAAGGGCATGTGTGACCTGGACAGGGTGGGGAGGAGGAGGGGCTTATGGGGGGATACAAAGTGAATAAAGTGTAACTAATAAAATAAAATAAAAACTAAATAAAGAAGAAGTATGGAAGAGGCTAGATCTCATTGGCCCAGGAGACTACTTCCTGAACAGAACACCAACAGCACAGGTTCTAAGATCTACAATCAATAAATGGGACCTCATGAAACCAAAAAGCTTCTGTAAAGCAAAAGCTACGTAGTCAAAGCAAAACGACAGGCTACAGACTGGAAAAGAATCTTCAGCTACCCTATATCTGGCAGAGGGCTAATAACCAGAATATATAAAGAAACTAAAGAAGTTAAAAAGCAACAAATCAAGTAATCCAATTAAAAAAAAATGTGGTATGGAGCTAAAGAGAGAGTTCTCTGTATAAGAATGTAGAATGGCAGAGAAACTCCTAAAGAAATGCTCAATGTCATTAGCCATCAGGGAGATGAAAAAAAAATGACCCTGAGATTTCACCTTACACCCATCAGAATAGCTAAGATCAAAACTCAAGTGACAACACATGCTGGAGAGGTTGTGCAGAAAGGGGAACCCTCCTATGTAGCTGGTGGTAATGTAAACTTGTACAACCACTTTGGAAATCAATCTGGCGCTTTCTCAGACAATTAGGAATAGTGCTTCCTCAAAATCCAGCTCTACCATTCCTAGGCATATATATACAAAATTTGTTCAAGTATACACTAAGGAAATTTGTTCAACCATGTTTGTAGCAGCTTTATTCATAATAGCCAGAACCTGGAAACAACCAGATGTCCCTCAACTGAGGAATGGATACAGAAATTGTGGTACATTTACACAATGGAATACTACTCAGCAATTAAAAACAAAGAAATCATGAAATTTGCAGGCAAATGTGGGACCTAGAAAAGATCATCCTGAGTGAGGTATTCCAGAAGCAGAAAGACACACAGGGTATATATGCATTTATAAGTGGATAGTAGACCTATAAGATAGGATAAACATACTTAAATCTGCACAAATAAAGAAGATAAATAATAAAGAGGACCTGGGGTAAGATGATCAAGCCTTACTTAGACTGACAAATGAGATGTGCTTTGGAAGTAGGAAAATAACAAGAAACAGGACGGGAGCCTAATAGAGAGGGCCTCTGAAAGTCTCTACCTAGCAGTGTATTAAAGCAGATGCTGAGACTCATGGCCAAACTTTGGGCAGAGTGCAGTGAATCATATGAAAGAAAAGGGAGTTAGTAATACCTGGAGAGGACAGGCGCCCCACAAGGACCAAACATATCTGAGCACAGGGCATTGTCTGAAACTGTTTCTCCATGCAAGGAACATGATTCGATATAACCTAGAACCCCTGCTTGGATGTAGCCCATGGCAGCTTAGTATCCAAGTGGCTTCCCTAGTTAGGGGAACAGAGACTGTCTCTTGCATGAAACCTGTGACTAGATCTTTGACCTCCCCAACCTCTGTGAGAGGAACAGCCTAACTAGGCCACAGAGGACCACATTTCAGCCAGTCCTGGTGAGACCTGATAAGCCAGAGTCAGATGGATGTGAAAGAGGACCTTCCCTATTAGTGGACTTAGAGAGGGGCAGAGTGGAGATGGGGGAGGGAGGGTGGTATTGGGAAGAAATGAGGGAGGGAGCTACAGCTGGGATACAAAGTAAAAAAACTGTAATTAATAGAAAAATTAATTAAAAATTAAAACAAAAAATCCTAATATTAGGAATAAATAGATGGTACAACAAAATATTTTGGAAGATGTATATATGATAATAAAGGAGTAATATGCAGTTCTTTACAAATTTCTGACAACACACATTAAAGAGAAAAGCTTATCAAAAAATAATGTTTGTTAAAAATAATGAATATAGTAATAATGTGAAAAAATATTTAACTATTGAAAAATAGAACTTATAATTTAAAAACTTTTACAAAATACATCTCCATGCCCATATTGTTTTATATGGGATATTTGCATAATTTTTTGTTTTGTTTTTTATTTTATTTATTTTTTAATTTTATTATTATTATTATTATTTACATTTTATTAACTCTGTATCCCAGCTATATCCCAGTCCCTTGCTCCCTCCCAATCACACCCTCCCTCCCTCAGCTCCTTCCTCCCCCTTTCCAAGTCCATGGATTGGGGAGGGCCACCTCCATTTTCATCTAGCCCTATTTATCAGGTATCTTCAGTATTGGCTGCAAAGTCCTCCTCTGTGGCTTAGCAGGACTGCTCCTCCCTTGGGGGGCTGGGGAGGTCAAAGAGCCTGCCATTGAGTTCCTGTCAGAAATAGTGCCTGTTCTCCTTACTATGGGAAACCAATTGGTTATTGAGCTACCATGAGCTTCGTCCAAGCACAGGTTCTAGGTTACATCCACACGTGGTCCTTGGTTGGAGAAACAGTTTCAGAAAAGACTCCAGCGCTCAGATTTCTTTGGTCCTTGTGGAGCTCCTATCCTCTCCATGTCATATTAACTCCCCTTGTGCCAAAGGTTTGGTTATGAGTCATAGTGCCTGTTTTGAAACACTGCTAGGTACAGTCTTTCAGATGCCTTCTGCAGTAGATTCCTGTCATACATCCAATGCACATCCCATTGTCTTTCTAAGTGAGGATTGGTCATCTTGTCTCATGTCTGCTTTCTTGTTTATCTTCTTTATGTGTATAGAATTCGTTATGTTTATCATATCTTGTAGGTCTATATAAGCGAGTATATACCATGTTTGTCTTTCTCCTTCTGGGATATTCACTTAGAATGATCTTTTCTAGATCTCACCATTTGCCATGAAATTTCATGATCTACTCATTTTTGATTGCTGAGTAGTATTCCATTGTGTAAAAATCCTACAATTTTTGTATCCATTCCTCTGTTGATGGACATCTGGGTGGTTTCCAGGTTCTGGCTATTACAAATAAAGCTGCTACAAACATGGTTGAGTAAATGTCCTTGTTGTGTACTTGAGCAAAATTTGGGTATGTAACTAGCAGTGGTATAGCTGGGTCTTGAGGAAGCACTATTCCTAATTGTCTTAGAAAGCACCAGATAGCTTTCCAGAGTGGTTGTACCAGTTTACATTCCCACCAGCGGTGGAGGAGTGTTCCCCTTTCTCCACAACCTCTCCAGCATGTGTTGTCACTTGAGTTTTTCATCTTGGCCATTCTGATGGGTATAAGGTGAAATCTCAGGGTCGTTTTGATTAGCATTTCCTTGATGGCTAATGATGTTGAGTATTTCCTTAAGTGTTTCTTTGCCATTCGATATTCTTCTATCAAGAATTCTCTGTTTAGCTCTGTTCCCCATTTTTTAATTGGGTTACTTGCTTTGTTGCTTTTTAGCTTCTTTAGTTCTTTAAATAGACTGGATATTAGCTGTCTGTCAGATAAAGGGTTGGTCAAGATTTTTTACCAATCTGTAGGCATTTGTTTTGTTTTGATGACAGTGTCCTTTGCTTTACAGAAGCTTTGCAGCTTCATGAGGTCCCATTTTTTGTTTGTTGCTCTTAGAGCCTGTGCTGTTGGTGTTCTGTTCAGGAAGTTGTCTCCTGTACCAATGAATTCTAGGCTGTTCCCCAGTTTTTCTTCTAACAGATTTAGAGTATCTGGTTTTATGTTGAGGTCTTTGATCCACTTGGACTTTAGTTTTGTGCAGGGTGATAAATATGGATCTATTTTCATTTTTCTACATGTAGACATCCAGTTGGACCAGCACCATTTGTTGAAGATGCTGTCTTTTTTCCATTGAATGGTTTTGGCTTCTTTGTCGAATATCAGGTATTCATCAGTGTGTGGGTTTATTTGTGGGTCTTCTATTCGGTTCCATTGATCCTCCTTTCTGTTTCTATGCCAATACCATGCATTTTTTTTACTACTATTGCTCTGTAGTACAGCTTGAGATCTGGGATGGAGATACCTCCAGATGATCTGTTGTTGTACAGGATTGTTTTGGAGATTCTGGGTTTTTGTTTCTCCATATGAATCTGAGAATCATTTTTTTCAAGGTCTGTAAAGAATTGAGTTGGTATTTTGATGGGAATTGTGTTGAATATTTAGATTGCTTTTGGCAAGATGGTCATTTTCACCATGTTATTCCTACTAATCCATGAGCACGGGAGATCTTTCTTCTTCTGATGTCTTCTTCAATTTCTTTCTTCAGAGACTCAAAGTTTTTCTCAAACAGGTCTTTCACTTGCTTGGATAGTTTCACCTCAAGGCACTTTATGTGATTAGTTGGTATTGTGAATGGTGATTTTTTTCCCTGATTTCTTTCTTGGCCCTATTGTCTTTGGTATACAGGAAGGCTTCTGATATTTTTTTTTGAGTTGATTTTGTATCCTGCCACTTTGCTGAAGGTGTTTATCAGCTGGAGGAGTTCTCTGTTTGAATTTTTGGGAACACTCATGTATACTATAATATCATCTGTGAATAGTGACACTTTGACCTCTTCCTTTCCAATTTTTATCCCCTTGATCTCCTTTAGTTGTCTTATTGCTCTGGCTAGGACTTCAAATATTATGTTGAAGAGGTATGGGGAGAATAGGCAGCCTTGTCTTGTCCCTGATTTCAGTGGGATTGATTTAAGTTTCTCTCCATTGAGTTTGATGTTGGATATAGGCTTGCTATATATTGCCTTCACTATGTTTAGGTATGTGCCTTGTATCCTTTATCTCTCCAAGGCTTTAAACTGAATGAGTGTTGGACTTTGTGAAATGATTTTTCGGCATCTAAGGAAATGATCATGTGGTTTCTCTTCTTCTTTTTGTTTATGTGGTGGATTACATTGATGGATTTCTGTATGTTGAACCACCCTTGCATGCCTGGGATGAAGCCTACTTGGTCATGGTGGATGATATCTTTGATGTGTTCTTGAATTCGGTTTGCAGGTATTTTATTGAGTATTTTTGCATCAATGTTCATTAGAGAGATAGGTCCGAAGTTCTCTTTTTTGTTGCACCTTTTTGTGGTTTCAGTATCAAGGTGACTGTGGCTTCATAGAATGAGTTTGGTAATGTTCCTTCTGTTTCTATTTTGTGGAATAGTTTGGATAGATTTAGAATTAGCACTTCTTTGAAGGTCTGGTAGAATTCTTCAGTGAATCCATCTGGCCCAGGACTTATTTTGGAAGGGAGACTGTTGATGATTGCTTCTATTTCCTTAGGGGAAATAGGACTATTCAATGTTTCTACCTGATCTTGGCTTAATTTTGGTAAATGGAATCTATCAAGAAAATTGTCCCCCCCCCCCTGTTTTTTTTTTGTTTTTTTGTTTTTTTTTAGATTTTTGAATTTTTTTGCATATAGGCTTTTGTAGTACAACCTAATGATTGTTTGGATTTCCTCAGTGTCTGTAGCTGTGTCCCCCTTTTCATTTCTCATTTTGCTGATTTGGATAGTTTCTCTCTGCCTTTCAGTTACTTTGGCTAAATGTTTGTCTATATTGTAGATTTTTTCAAAGAAGCAGCTCTTGTTTTCATGATTCCGTGAATTGTTTTATTTGTTTCTAGTTGATTGATTTCTGCCCTGAGTTTGAATATTTCCAGCTATCTGCTCCTCTTGTGTGCATTTGCTTCTTTTTCCTCCAGGGCTTTCAAATGGACCATTAAGTTGCTTGTATGAGATATCACAAATTTCTTCTTGAAGTTCCTTAGTGCTATGAATTTTCCTCTGAGCACTGCTTTCATTGTGTCCCATAAATTAGGGCATGTTTTACCTTCGTTTTCATTGAATTCTAGGAAGTCTTTAAATTCTTTATTTCTTCCTTAACCCAGCTATTATTGAGCGGCAAGTTGTTCAATTTATATGTGCTTGTAGGCTTTTTTCTAATTCCATTGTTGTTTATGTCCAGCTTTATTCCATGGTGGTCAGATAGAATACAGGGGATTATTTCAATCTTCTTGTAACTGTTGATGCTTGCTTTGTGACCAACTATATTGTTTATGTTTTAGACGGTTCCATGAGGTACTGAAAAGAAGCTATACTCTTTTGAATTTGGTGGAAAGTTCTGTAGACATCTATTAGGTCCATTTGATTTAGGACCTCTGTAAGTGCCTTTGTTTCCTTATTAGGTTTCTGTCTAGAGGATCTGTCCCTTGGTGAAAGTGGGATGTTGAAGTGTCCCACTATCAAGGTTTGGGGATTGATGAGTGATTTAAGTTGTAGTAATGTTTCATTTTTGAATGTAAGCACTCTTTTATTTGGGGCATAGATGTTCAGAATTGTAATGTCCTCTTGGTGGATCTTTTCCTTTCATGAGAATGTAGTGTCCCTCCTTATCTTTTTTGATTAATTTTGGTTGAAAGTCTATTTTATTACATATTAGAATAGCTACCCCAGCTTGTTTTTTGGATCTGTATGCTTGAAAGACATTTTTTCTATCCTTTTACTCTGAGGTCGTGTTTATATTTGTTGCAGAGGTGCATTTCTTGGATGCAGCAGAATGTTGGATCTTGTATCCACACCCCTTCTTTTAGTCTTTGTCTTTTTCTTCGTGAGTTAAGTCCATTAATGTTGATAGTTAATAGTCACCAATAAATGTTAGTTTCTTTTATATTGGAGTCGGTGTTCTTACAGTGTTTCATTGCTTGTTTTCTTTTGAATTTTTGTTGGGATATTATCTGTATGCTATGTTTTCTTGGGTATAGTTGTTTTCATTGGATTGGAGTTTTCCTTCTTGTATCTTCTGTAGGGCTGGTTTGCTATGTAGATATTGCATAAATTTAGTTTTGTCATGGATATTTTGTTTTCTCCATCTATGTTGATTGAAAGCTTTGCAGGGTATAGTAGTCTGGGTTGACATTTGTAGTCTCTTAGAGTCTTCATGACATTTGCCCAGGCCTTTCTGGCTTTCATAATTTCTGATGAGAAGTCCGGTGTTATTCTGATAGGTCTATCTTCATATGTTACTTGGGCTGGCTTTTTCCCTTGCTGCTTTTAATATCTTTTCTTTGTTCTGTAGATTTAGTGTTTTGACTATGATGTGACATGATGTTTTTTTTTGTTTTTTTTTTTTCTGGTCTAGTCTATTTTGGTGTTCTGTAGGCCTCATGTATATTTATCGACATCTCTTTCTTTAAGTTGGGAAAAATTTCTTCTATGATTTTCTTGAAAATATTTTCTGGACCTTGGAGCCTGGAGTCTTCTTTTTCATCAATTCCAATTATTCTTAGATTTCATCTTTTCATGGCGGCCTTGATTTCTTGGATATTTTTTGTTTGGGACTTTTCTGATTTTACTTTCTATTTGAGAAAAGTATCAATTTCTGTGAGTGTATCTTCAGGTCCAGAGATTCTCTCTTCCATCTCTTGTATTCTGTTGGTGATGCTTACCTTTGTGGTTCCTGATCTTTTCTCCAAGTTCTCCAGCTCAAGGGTTTTCTCAGTTTGTGTTTTCTTTATTAATTCTAATTCTGTTTTCATGCCTTGTACCAATTCCTTCATTTGTTTGAATGTGGATTCCTGTCTCTGTATGATAGTCTCTATTTTTTCTGTTCATTTCCTTTCTATATGCCACTAATTTTATCTCTACTTCTGCCTCTATTTGTTTGGCTGTTTGCCTGTGTTTCTTTGAGAATTTTGTCTATTTCTTCTTTCTTTACTCCAATTGACTGGCCAAATCTTTGAAGGATTTGTTTATTTCCTCTTTGACTGGCTGAATTTGAATGGTTATTATTCTGAGAGTGTTGTTTGTTTCCTCTTTATGAGCCTCAAATAATTGGGTAAGCATAGCTTTAAAGTCATTTTCCTTTGCTTCTGATGAATTGGAGTATCCATCAATTTTGGGTGTTGCTGGTGAAGTCATGATGTCCTGATTTATGTTGGAAATGTTCTTTCTCCTAACCCTGGCCATTGTCTTATCTGAAACTTTCCCTGTTTGTTTTTGGGTTCTGCAGTTCAGACTTGTACTGTCTGTCTCTGGCATCTAGAGAGTTTTTCAGGAAGCTGAGAGAGGTCTTGTGTCCTCAGCATGTGCTGAGGACTAGCTTTACCTGTGGGAGAAATGTATGCAGGCGCAAACAGGGCAAATGCAGGCGTGTGTGTGTTCGTGTGTGTGTGTGTGTGTGTTTGTGTTTGTATATGTTTGTGTGTGTGTGTGTGTGTGTGTGTGTGTGGAAGTGTGCATGGAAGTGTGTCTTGGGAGACAGAGTGACAGATATTGGTAAACCCTTGAGTGTGTGGGAGGGGCTCTGCACTGTATATGTAGCAGGCGCTAATAATGATTGCGGCACAATTTCTGGCATTAACTGCCTTAACTCCTCAATTGGACCCACAGAGCAGAGGCTTCAATGTCCCAAGTGACCCTCTGTTTCCCAAAGTGGGTATGTGGGTGGTAGGGTTTCGATAACTGGTTTCTGTTTTATCAGGACCCTGGATCTGGGGCTCTGCAGATTCTCATGGGTGCACTCACTCTCAGGCAGGTCAGTTGGCAGGGATCATGCTCTCTGCTCTCTGGTTTGGCCCTGCTTGTTTGATGTGCTCCACCAGCTCAGTGCTGCTGCCATTGCCAGGTTAGGAGGTCCTGCTGCAGCTGGAGACTGGGATGCTAGTCCAGATGTTTTCTGGTAAGACCTGGGGGCCCTCTTCTGTACTCTCCAAGCCTGGGAGGCCCAGAGCCTGGTGTGCTTAGCTTGTATGGTGGGTCTACTTGGCTTTGGTGGGTATAAAGCGTAATGTCTGTCACTGGGGAATTAGGTGGGCTGTGCAGTCTGTGTCTGAGTAATCCTGTGGGGCCAGTACGTTGGCTAGCAAACCCAGGACTCTTGGAAGATGTGCTGTGGGTCTGGACCCACAGTGCAGGGGACTCAATGTCCCAAGTGACCCTCTGTTTCCCACAGTTGGTATGTGGGTGTGAGGGGAGAGATGTCTGGCTTCTATTTTAGAAAGGGTGTGGATCTGGGGCTCTGCAGACACGCAATGATGTACTCACTTTCAAGGTGATCACATCATCAGGGATCAGGGTAACCAGGCTCTCTATTCTATGGTTAGGCCCTGGTTGGACTTAAGCTGGAGGACTGATGTGCCCCGCCAGCTCTGTGCTGCTTCACCACCAGGTTAGGAAGTCCCACTGTAGCTGGAGACTGGGTTGCCAGTCCAGATGCTTCCTGGGAAGGCTTGGGGTCTCTCCACTGTGCTCTCCAAGCTTGGGAGACCCAGCGCCTAGTGTGCCTAGCTTGTATGGCGTTTCTGCCTCATTTTGCTGAGTATATAGCATATCTTCTGTCACTGTGGGATTGGAAGGTCTGTACAGTCAGTGGTTGGGTGAACCCTGCAGAGCCAGTATGGCGACTAGCAGACTCAGGCCCTGGGAGGATGGTGCCGCGCAGGTCTGTGCTGAAGAGGAGGGAGGTCTGATAGAGGGGAGTGCCTGGAGATCAAAGGATCATTTCTCTACTTCCCCAAACAAGTCCCTGGGTGACCCAAGACCATAGTTCTTACCTCATGCTATGGTCCTTGTTGTTTATAAAGCCTCACAGTTGTTTTCCTGAGTTCAGAGATCCTTCCACTCACCAAATCAGACGTTCAGGTCTTCCACAACTTAGAAGCTGTGTGTGATAGTCGCCATCTAGGCACTGCCTCCTCTAATATTTTTTTATTAATTATACTTTATTCACTTTGTATCTCCCATAAGCCCCTCCTCCCACCCCTCTCGATCCCACCCTCCCTCCCCTGTTTTCACACATTCCCCACCCCAAGTCCACTGATGGGGAGGTCCTCTTCTCTTTTCTTCTGATCTTACTCTATCAGATCTCATCAAGAGTGGTTGCATTGTCATCTTCTGTGGCCTGGTAAGGCTACTCCCCCCTCATGATCCAAGAGCAGGCCAATCAGATTATGTCAGAGGCTGTCCCTCTTCCCATTACTATGGAACCCACTTGGACACTAAACTGCCATTGGCTACATCTGTGTAGGGGTTCTAGGTTATCTCCATGCATGGTACTTGGTTGGAGTATGAGTCTCTGAGAAGACTCCTGTGTTCAAATTTTCTGTTCTCTTGCTCTTCTTGTGGTGTTCCTGTCCTCTCCATATCTTACTATTTCCCACTTCTTACATAAGATTCCATGCACACTGCCCAACAGTTGGCCATAAGTCTGAGTGTCTGCTTTGATAGTCTGCAGGGCAGAGCCTTTCAGACGCCCTCCATGGAGGGTTTCTAGCTTGTTTCCTGTTTTCTTCTTCTTCTGATGCCCTTTCTCTTTACCTTTTGGGATGGCGATTGAGCATTTTAGTCATCGTCCTCTCTCTTGATTAGTTTCTTTAGATGTACAGATTTTAGTAATTTTATCCTATTTTATATGTCTATATGTGTGAGTATATACCATGTGTGTCTTTCTGCTTCTGGGACAGCTCACTGAGGTTGATGCTTTCCAGGTCCCACCATTTTCCTGCAAATTTGCATAAAACTTTTACAAACTAAATTATACAAATTCTATACAAACCTTTCTAAAACAGAAGAGAACAAATCAATTCTGTTAACATTTGATTCATTCAGAAATAGAATATATGCAATGGGAATATATTCAGCCTCAAAGAAAATTTAAATTATGGTATTTATAGAGAAATGTATTAAACAGGGGAAGATTATATGGAGGAAATCCAGGCACAGGAAAAAAATACCTCACATATAGTTCCATATGTTGATCTTAACATTGAATCTTTACATTTATGTGTTTAATTTGGAGTACCTGTAGAAGCCAAGAAAGTGATAAAGAGGCCATAGAGTTGGTAGATATCTTAAGACAGGGGAGGATAGGAGAACATATGTGATATGAAAATAGAGAGGCAGAATGCTAGGATTGGGAACATTTAAGCTCAAAAAGGGTAGAAGTATCAAGAAATGAAATAGCCAGTATGGATGGTTAATTAAAAGGAAGGTTGTATGTAAACACTTATGGAATCTCACCACAATGTGAGCAAGTGAAAAACTAAAACTAAAAACAAAACAAGCAAACAAAAACAGAGTTAGAAGGAAGATGTCCTGTTAGGCTGTAATGCTATTTTTAAAATGTAGGAGTTATTAAAGAAAAATTTCTGTGACAGGCATGGAATGATTTCTTACAAGAATTTGGTCAGTGAATTACCCAAAAGGCCTCCATATTATATAAGCTCTTGACATTCTTTGTGGTTGTCCAACATAACTGGCTAAGATGCTGTTTCTGAAGAAACTATATGCCTTTGTTTTGAGGCAGAGAAATCAAGCTCTGACTGACCTGGAAGCTTTCTGCCATCTTTCATAGTTACAGGAGATGCTATGTAGGCTGGTGGAAGACAAAAGGTATCAAAGGTCACCCATTAGCAGATTTTGAACTCCACAAGCTCCAAACTCATTCTCCCAGGCAATACATACCCCTAGTGAAAGAATGGCATGACTATTGTAGATATAGCTAGCTGCTGCCATTTCAGTTTGAAACCACAGGAGGAATATTTATTTCTGATACAGCAAACCATGTCAGAAACAAGTAGCTGTGAGGAGATCTCAGACACTAACAAAGAAATTGCCATTTTTCAGTAGTTAAATTGACATAGCCCCAGACTGTCTTCATACTCATAAACAAATGCTACTCTTAGGGTTTTGCAATGAATTGTGATCAATGAAGAAGTTTGTGGTAAGTAGCTCTAGGTTATGAGAGTAAGTGAAATTTGAATTACTCAGACATAAATAGGATATTTGTTCCACACTTTGTAAGAATAAGAAGATGCTGCAGAAGAGGGAACAGAAAGAATATAAGAACAAGATAAGAAGAAGAAGAACTACCAAAAGCTATGTTTTTTGTTTTGTTTTGCTTTGTTTTATATAGCCTCTGTAGACATATTCTCACAGTAGTTAAGGTAATAAAATGTGAACAAGACTGGGCCTGTCATTAGCCAATCAAGTACTGGGGAGGGATTTAGGGGGCTATACTGCTATATGCTAAAGTGTGGATTCTGGGGGAATGAGAGTCATTATTTTTAGTTGAGTACTCATGAGTGAGTCTAGTAGGCTCCAGTGGATAATATAAAATTCATGGTCACAAGGACAACTCTGGTTAAACTCAAGGGGTCATTAAAAAAAAGATATAAATATTTTTAAAAAAAGATACTTGCAGGGAAGTAGGGTGGAGATGACAGGTGTAAGAAAAAACATTGATTGTGAAAGTTATCAGGATCCATTATACAAATGTATGAAAAAGATTTATTAAGAACCATAATTTTAAAAAGAAACAAGGGTGATACCAAGAGAAGAAAGACAATACAAAATCATAAAACTTTTGACCAATATTCCATATGAATATTATTTGAAACTTACTTTAAATAATTTAATGCACAAAATGAATGTATAAGGAAGTTATTCTCTAGATATGACTCTCATTCTTTGTTTAGAAAATCAATAACAGAAGTCTCTGTAAACAGATTAAATGTCTTGTCAATGAATGTAGTAAACTTTTGACAATCTTTTATGTAGATGATTCTTATCAGTTTAAGCAAGTTCTAATTCTATTTTCCAGGGACTTTTTGTAGGTATGACTGGTGTTCTACAGCAACTGAGGGTGTTCCTGTTGAGACACTGTTAAGTGTCCTCTTTTGGCTTCTCTTCAAAGAAAGGGCAGTCCTGGGACACATTGCCAACTCTCATGTTTTCTCCATTATTTGCTAGGTTTCACTGTCAACTTTATACCCTCAAATGGATCACAACTTCTATGTGTTGTCCCGGATGAAATACTTTCCTGAAGATTTTTTTTTGTCTCAGAGATGCTGTTCTTTTATTATTCTGTGTTGATTCTTTAACCCCAGCTGACTATGTATTGTTCTAGTGAAGGATATATTTCATTTTTATATAGTATTAATAGAAAGTATCACAAAATATCTTCAATAGAGTCTTAGTTCCCTCTAAACCTTCATAAAACAGACATCCATAGCCTGCATGTTTCCAGCATTTTTTCTTCAAAGCTCCCACAAAACAGCCCATTAAACTCCAAGTTCATAATAGTTACAAAAATTCCAAATAATTCTACAGTCCCTCCCCCAAATAATATGGTCATCACAACAGTCAACCCACTGGTGACGAATTCAGTCTTAGTTTACTTTCGTTTTCATTGATAAAACACCATGATCAAAAACAGCTTCGAGGTTTATAACGTCTTACACTTCATAGATTGTTGTCCACAGAAGCCAATGGAAGAACGCTTATACAAAAAAATGCAGAGATGGAAAAATAAGTATATAAAAAGTTGTCCCATATCAAAAGCAATAAGCAATTGATGGGAGAAATAGATATGTTTTCTTCACTGATTTAGCCATTGGTAAGTTGCCCGTGATCCTGTAAATACTCACTCATCCATTAAGTTTGTTTGTTTAAGTCTGTACGCAACAAAAATTTGAAAATTTAAATGAAATGGACAATTTTCTGGATCGATTCCACTTACCAAAGCTAAATCAGGACCAGGTAAGTCAATTAAATAGTCCTACATCCCACAAGGAAATGGAAGCAGTCATCGAAAGTCTCCCATCCAAAAAAAGCCCAGGACCTGATGGTTTCAGCTCAGAATTCTACCAGACATTCAAAAAAGAACTAACTCCAGTTCTCTTCAAACTATCCCACAAAATCGAAACAGAAGCAACATTACCAAACTCATTCTATGAAGCCACAGTCACCTTGATACCTAAACCTCACAAAGAACCAACAAAA
>REGO01000588.1:64012-77578 GCA_010120015.1 Rhombomys opimus | reverse complement strand
TGATGTCCTCTTGGTGGATTTTTCCTTTGATGAGAATATAGTGGCCCTCCTTATCTTTTTTGATTAACTTGGGTTCAAAGTCTATTTTATTAGATATTAGTATGGCTACTCCCGCTTGTTTTCTGGAACCATTTGCTTGAAAGACATTTTTCCAGCCCTTTATAGTCCACTGCCATCTGAACCTACCCTATCATGTCTCATCAGGACTGGCTGCATTGTCTTCCTCTGTGGCATGGTAAGGGGGAGGCGATCACTTCAGGGGGAGGTGATCATTTACTCTGAGGTAGTGTTTATCTTTGTTGCATAGGTGTGTTTCTTGGATGCAACAGAATGATGGATCCTGTTTCTGCAACCATTCTGTTAGTCTGTGTCTTTTTATTGTTGAGTTGAGTCCGTTGATATTGATAGAAACTAGTGACCAAAAATTGTTGCTTACTTTAGATGTGGGATTGGTGGTTTCGCTGAGTTTCATTGCTTGTATTTTTTTTTTTGTGTGTGTGTGTAGTTATCTATTTCCTCTGTTTCCTTGGATGTAGTTGTTTTCTTTGGTTTGGAGTTTCCCTTCTAGTAACTTCTGTACCGCTGGGTTACTATGTAGATATTGTTTAAATTTGGTTTTGTCTTGGAATATTTTGAATTCTCCGTCTATGTTGATTGAAAGTTTTGCTGGGTATAGTAATAGGGGTTGGAGTTTGTGGTCCCTTAATGACTGTATGATTTCTGTCTAGGCCCTTCTGGCTTTCATAGTTTCTGTTGAGAAATCTGGTGTGATTCTGATAGGTCTACCTTCATATGTTACTTGGCCTTTTTCCCTTGCTGCTTTTAGAATTCTTTCTTTGTTCTGTAGGTTCAGTGTTTTGACTATGATGTGACGTGAAGAATTTCTTTTCTGGTCTAGTCTACTTGGTGTTCTGTAGGCCTCTTTTATATTTATGGACTTCTTTATGTTGGGAAAGTTTTCTTCTATAATTTTCTTGAAAATATTTTCCGGGCCTTTGAGCCTGATGTCTTCTTTTTCTTCGACTCCTATTATTCTTAGGTTTTGTCTTTTCATGGTGTCCTTGATTTCTTGGATGTTTTGTGTTTGGAACTTTTCTGATTTTATTTTTTCTTTGAGAGACATGTCAATTTCCGCAAGTGTATCTTCGGCTCCTGAGATTCTTTCTTCCATCTCCTGTATTCTGTTGGTGATGCTTACCTTTGTAGTTCCTGATCTATGTTCTCCAGCTCCTGGTTTTTCTCTATTTGTGTTTTCTTTATTGATTCTAATTCTGTTTTCATGTCTTGCACCATTTCCTTCATCTGTTTGAATGTGGAGTCCTGCTTTTCAATGACAGCTTCTATTTTTTTGTCTGTTTCCTCTCTATGTATCACTAATTGTGCCTCTACTTCTTTGGGTATAATTGCCTGTATTTCTATGATAGCTTTGTTTATTTCTTCTTTATTTGCCTTCATTTGTGTGGACATTTCTTTGAGAGCTTTGTGCATTTCTTCTTTGTTTGCTTCAATTTTTGTGGTCATTTCTCTGAGAGCACGATTTGTTTCCTCTTGGTTAGTCTCGATTTCTTTGGCTATTTCTCTAAGGGCTTTGTTCATTTCATCTTTATGGGCCTCTAATAGCTGGAGAAAAATAGTTTTGAGGACGTTTTCTTGTATATCTAGTGAATTGAAGTGTCCATTGTTTTGTGGGGTTGCTGGTGAGGTCATAATATCCTGATTTTTGTTGGGAGTGTTCTTACGTCTGCCTCTAGCAATCTGGTTGTTTATAATCCTCACTGTTTGTTCCTCTAGATTGTAGTTAGGGCTATGATCCTCTCTTTCTGTTTTCTGGACTGTTTTTTCAGGAAGATGAGAGAGGTTCACTTGTTTGGGAGTGTGCACTGTGGTTTCAGTTTTGACTAAGTAAGGAATGTGATGTTGGCGCTATTCGAGTGTGCTTTTAGGGGGCGCAGAGTGCATGCATGGATTCTCTGACTATTGCAGTGGCCTGCAGGCCACTATTACGCAGTTCTGTCTGAGATCCAGGGATTGTTTGCCTGGATTACACTGGTGGACCCGCAAGGCAGAGGCTTCAATTTTGGGGACTCTATTCCAAGAATCCCTATGATGCCCACACTAGGGGTGTGGGTGGCAGGATTCTCATCTGGTTGCTTCTGTGGAGAGGCCCTGGGTCTGGGGCAAACTCTCCCTAGAAGGCTCCCTCACTCTCTTGCAGGACCAGTTGAAATGCACAGGGGTTCCCCTTGCTCACTACTCTCTGATTTGGTCCTGCTTTGGAGAGTGCATAGGTAGGATAACAGTCAGCTCTGTGACGTTGTGGCCGCAGGACTCGGTGTCCACCTTTCCTGTGTGCTGCCTCTCTGTCCTTTCCCTCTGCCAGGATGGGTTATGTTGACTGGTCCCGGGGTGGCATGGGAAAGAGTTAGGTTGAGTGTTCTCAATCCCAGATCCCGGATCCTGGGCCCAGATCTCTCTGCCAGAAGCAGCCTGGCGGTAGATCCTTTGTTTGCTGATCCTGAGAGAGTACCAGGTAGGGTTGAGTGTCCTCAGATCCAGAGCTTGGGTTTCTATGCTAGGGGCCAGCTGGGTGAGCTGGAGAGTGGGTGCTGTGTCCTTGGCAGGCTGCCTCTCTGTCCTTCTCCTCTGGCCTTCCCTCTGCTAGGACAAGCTTATGGAGGTGCTCTCAGGGGAGTGCCAGAAGGGGTTGGGGCTTCTTGGTCCGATCCTGAGCTGGGGTTTCTTTGCCAGGGGTCGGGGGAGGGGGGCACCTGGGATAGAACTTGCTGCTAGACCTTATTGCGCTGGACCCAGGAGAATTTCAGGACGTGTAAAATGGCCACAGTCCCAGATCCCGAGCTGTAGTTTGTTTGTTAGGAGCAGCCAGCAGCACTGGAGTTCTGGCACTGTGAAGCCGCTGTGTGCCTCTTTATCCTTCTGCTCTGCTGCGGCAGGGTTATGACAGCGTTTGGGGCAGTGCCCGAAAGGATTGGGTTTTCTCAGCCCAGATCTCGGGTTGGGGTACAGACAATGTTGTCTGTGGCAGATTCTGCTGGCTGCCTCCTGCCTCCTCCAGAGAGGGAGTAGGGATTTTGAGC
Organism: Rhombomys opimus; assembly: GCA_010120015.1. Classification (NCBI taxonomy): domain Eukaryota; kingdom Metazoa; phylum Chordata; class Mammalia; order Rodentia; family Muridae; genus Rhombomys; species Rhombomys opimus. Next base: position 74,483 of record REGO01000588.1, on the reverse strand, counting down.
TGGGCGCGCAGTTGCTCTCCGCATGCAGTGGGAGCTCAGTTGTCATGGCAGCAGGTACCCTCGGGCAGGGAGACCTTCCAGGGAAAGACTGGGTGACCCGTGATTAGACTCGCAACTTTGCTTCCCCGTGGGGTTTTCTTGTGGCTGGGACTCCCAGTCTCAGGCACCCTTGTGCCCTCCAATCTGCATGGGAAAGTGTTCGGGACACGCAGGCTTGTGGCACCAGCCTGGAAACCCAAAGCCCACATTAGCCGGGCTCTCTTCTGGGTTCTGGGCTGGGCAGCCGAGAGTGGACCTGACCGATTCCAGCGCAGTGGGAGCCTCCCCTCACCTGGGAAACACGATCGCTGCAGTTTTAGAGCCGAGAGTTCAGTCTCCTGGTCGCTGCACAGAGAGTGCTGTCCCTCTTCTCAGACACACTGTTCTCCTGGCTCGGCCATCTTGGCCCCCCCGCCACTTGATATTTAAGAAGCAAAAAAGTGAAATAATTTATGGTTACAGTTATGTAGTACCTAATATGAAGTCTTTTTTTAGGGATAGTCAGGATGTTGGATGAAATAGTGTAAATGTAACATTATCTCTATGTTTCTACATTCCCTTCATTTCTCACAGGTAGTGAAGAACTTAAAATAATACATTCCCAATTCCTACTCCTTGAACCTTATATAACAAAGTCGTTATTGACTCATTTTATTCAGAAACATCAATTGTTCATTATTTTTGTTATTATTTTATTGAATGAATAACTATTTTTAAGAATCAATTAAAGTAAGAAATGTGCTTTTTTTTATTAGTAGTAGTAGTTACATTTTATTAACTCTGTATCCCAGCTGTATCCTGCTCCCTCATTCCCTCCCAATCCCACTGTCCCTCCCTCATCTCCTCCCTGCCCCTTTCTATGTCCACTGATTGGGTAGGACCTCCTTCCCTTTCATCTGACCCTGTTTTTATCAAGTATCTTCAGGACTGGCTGCAAAGTCCTCCTCTGTGGCCTAGGAGGACTGCTCCTCCTTTGGGGAGGTGGGGAGGTCAAAGAGCCTGCCATTGAGTTCCTGTCAGAAATAGTCCCTGTTCCCCTTACTATGGGAAACCAATTAGTTACTGAGCTACCACGGGCTACATCTGAGAAGAGGTTCTAGGTTATATCCATTCATGGTCTTTGGTGCATAAGCAACAAAATGTGTTTATCTGATTTTTGAAAAATGTTTTAAATGCAATTCCATAAAGGAAGGTCAGGCTTTCAATATGTATGACTTAAGCAAGTGTACATATGAAAGCAGAATAAATTAGTCAATAAGAAAATAATGCAAGCATCAATTTTAACATTTCAGCTTATAAATATTATATTAAATGCTAAATAAGAACACTCAAAATCTTATACAATAAATGCTACACCCACTCCAGTGTTGCCAGTGTAGCATATCAATACATTGTGCTACAGGGTGGGAGATACGCTTTCCTTGGAAATTTGCTCCCTGGAGGTCAATGGCAGATTTCCCGGACCACCTAAGTTAAAAAGATGCATTTTAGGGTCTCTACGCTTTTTCGGTTGCGGTTGTGGGGGTGGATTAATGAGTTTTTTTGATCTTTCTCTATGATTCCTGAAACGGCACAATTAACTATTCAAGGAAATATGTTTTTGATAGATTACTAAAAGCTTTAATAAGAATAGAATGGAAGAAAAATAATTTTAAGAGAAATAATGAAATTAGATTTAGTATTAAAAGCATTATAAGAATAGAGAAAAAATAATGAGCTCTTCCTTAGGAAAAAATAGCATGAGAAGTACAGCTGGCTCGAGCTTGCCCCCCTTTAGCGTCTTGTTTCTAGGGAGGATTGTAAATCTTTAGCAAGACATATGGGAGGATGGTTAACAAAGGTGTATTTAGATTTTAATACAGAGAAAGATTTTGGCAGGCATCTGACTTAGCTTCTGACTTTCCTCTTCATTGGTTAGCAACAATAAAACTGCAGTTTGAGGTTTCTTTTCCTTTGTTTGCTTTGATCAAAAAGTTCTCAGGCCAACATTTCTTGTGGGTACTGCTTTATGTTTGGCTACATTTTTGAATTAAAATGTAAACTTTGTATTCTTGGTAAAAATCTAAGTGTTCTTGGAATTATGCCAACTTTAAGGTGTTTCCTTATGTAATTACTATAAAATTATTAGCCTGACTTCAGTAAAATTACAGCAGAGTCAAAGCCATTTCAGTGTTGTCTCTGACTGTCATTTGCCTGAAACTGTGACTTCCTGACATCCAAACCTCTGAGTTTCCTGCAGATGCAGGGAGCCCGACTGGGCTGGTCCGTGGCAAATAAAATTTTAATGATGAATGATAAGGTATTTCATATTTGACACAAAAGCACAATCCATAAATGGTAAAACTTTAGTTACAATTTATGGGTAACTAAGTTTTGCTGTGTAAAGGACTCTGATTTTGAATATGTAGTAGCAGGTAGAGATTGAGTATAACTTCCACTTGTAAGAACAAATACGTGTCACTTGGTTATTACTTGTATAAATGACTGGTATTTGCTCATTAGTGTAATAATGTCATAATGGGTATAGAGGAAACCAACAACTGTATGCTTAGATTTGAAGACTGCTCCACAGGAAGGGATTCATTTTAAGTACTATAAACCTGGTAAAATATTATGAGTGGGGAGATATGGTCCTATTAGAAAGATACTGGTTGCTTTGATAAATGGGCATATTGTCAAACTACCTTCTCAATATTTATGAAAGAAATTAAAGACTTCTTAGAATTCAATGAAAATGAAGGTACAACATACCCTAATTTATGGGACACAATGAAAGCAGTGCTCAGAGGAAAATTAATAGCACTAAGTGCCTTCAAGAAGAAATTTGTGACATCTCATACAAGCAACTTAATGGCCCAACTGAAAGCACTAGAAATAAAACAAGCAAATACACCCAAAGGGAGCAGATTATTGGAAATAATTAAACTCAGGGATGAAATCAATCAATTAGAAACAAATAAAACTATTCAAAGAATCATTGAAACCAAGAGCTGGTTCTTTGAGAAAATCAACAAGATAGACAAACCTTTAACCAAACTAACTAAAAGGCAGAGAAAAACTACCCAAATCAGCAAAATCAGAAATGAAAAGAGGGACATAACTACAGACACCAAAGAAATCCAAATAATCGTTAAGTTGTGCTACAAAAGCCTATATGCCACGATTTTCAAAGAGGTAAAAGAAATGGACAATTTTCTTGATAGATTCTATCTACCAAAACTAAGTCAAGATCAGGTAGAAAGACTGAACAGTCCTATATCCCCCAAGGAAATAGAAGTAGTCATCAACAGTCTCCCTTCCTTAAAGCCCTGGGCCAGATGGGTTATGTGCAGAATTCTACCATACTTTCAAAGAAGTGCTAACTCCAATTCTCTCCAAACTATTCCACAAAATAGAAACAAAATGTAACTTCTTACACCTAAATGCTGTGTTTTAAACACCGTTAGTGAAATTTATCATTGGTGATCCCATGACTGAGAATTGAACCTTAGCAATAAGATGAATCTGACACCTTTGGAAAAGGGAATTTGGAGGTATAAAAATACAAAACAACAGCAGGAAAGCCTTCTATGCTGAGAATCCTTAAAAAGAAAGCCAAAACTGGTATTGAATACTGTTTAGTGTGTGGGTTCAAGTCAAGGCAATGAATTAGATCAAACAGGAAGCCTCATTTACATCACCTTCCTTGGGTCACCATGAAACTGACTTCCACAACTCCTGTATTGAAAGGAGTTTTGGGCATTTGTTTATATTTATTGTGTACTGTTTGGTTTTCTAAACAAAGCATAGGCTTCTCTCTTTGCCTAGATTCAGGCTGTCTAGGATACCCCCTTTAAGCTTTTCTACAGGTTACTTGATTAGATTGACTCAATCTTTGGACAAGCTTAGCAAAATGCTAATTTCCTGTATCACAGAAAATAAATATTATCAAATTCTGCTCATACGAAATTAAAAACTTGTCCATTACACTGTTAACTTATTGTGGGGATTAGATAGCCAGATCACCTAATCTAGTATCCTAATTTAGTTTTGTCATTGACTAACTAAGTCAACTGGGTGCTTTAGTTATTCTAATTTTTTAAAGTTGTTCAGATGTGGCTCTCTAAATTTTTTGTTCTCTAGCAATTCTCATTTGAAAAGAGACTAAGTGAGAGGATATTGCAAGGAAAAGAATTAAGATTCCCTTCACTCTGCCCAAAGTTTGTCTATGAGTCTCCGCATCAGCTTTAATACCCTGCTGAGTAGAGTCTTTCAAAAGCCCTCTGTGGTAGAAGTCTATCAGGTTGCCTTTCTGAATGAGGATTGAGCTTTTAACCCAGGGTCTGCTTTCTTGCTTAGCTTCTTTAGATGTACCTATGTTAGTATGTTTATGTCTATATTATATGGCTAATACCCACTTGAACTTAACAGGAATGTGAAATACCTCTTCTGACTACATTTCTAGCATGCTTCCTGGGTGATTCACATGGCAGCTTTATATATATATATATATATATATATATATATGTATTGGTATATGTACACACACACACACACATATATATATATACATATAAAATTCAAATCTGTAATCATTTATTAATAGGATATATTCCTAAGACCTGCTGATCTAATAAAATGTTAGTCTTTAAAGTTAACAAATACTGTATCAACCATAACATTTGATGGATAGAATGACAATTTTTGTTGTTGTTTTGCTTTTTTTGAGACAGGGTTTTTCTGTATAGCCTTGGCTGCCCTGGACTTGCTTTGTAGAACAGGCTGGCCTCAAATTCACAGAGATCTGCCTGCCTTTGCTTTTGCCTATGTGAGTGCTGGGATTATAGCCATACACTTTCATTCCTGGCTGGAATGACAATATTAGGCATGTTATTTTCAATATATATTTAACATTTTTCTCAGCAATTAAAGTAACTATAATGTCATCAATAATGTAAGATTTATCTACTTAAAGGAAATATGTAAAAAGGAGCATATAAAACTATTTTCCTCTGTATTATATTATAAATAACTCTATCAAGATACACAAACATAATATCCTATTGACTTGAAATTGTTTACCATTTCATCTTTTCAGAAATTATACAAATATTTTTTAAATATAAGCTCTCATTATATAGCTTTTATCTCTCTCTATAGATCAGATTGCTCCTGAGCTAAAAGTGAGGCTCCTGCCTCTGATTTTGAGATGCTAGGATTAAAGGAATCTTCAAGCACATCTATGTGACAATGAGCTGTATAATACATAAATACATATTAAATATAAGTAATATTTATGATTAAATACTCACTAGTCATAGTCATCTGTAGTTTGACCAGTTTGAATATTTGACTGGTGACTTAAAACATCAGAGTCTGAATTATTTTTTTGAGTCTCTCTATTTTTATCTTTCCCAAATAGTCAGGTTTTTAAATTAAAGTTTCTTTTTGTTTTGTTTTGTTTTGTTTTTTTACAGTTTATTCACTTTCTATCCCAGCTATGGCCACCTTCCTAGTTCCCACCCAATCCTACCCTCCCTTCCTCCCCTTCCTCATCTCCTCTCATAACCATCTCAGAGTCCACTGGTAGGGGAGATCCTCCTCCCCTTTCTGCTGACCCCAGCTTATTAAGTCTCATCAAGACTGGCTGCAATGTCCTCTCCTGTGGCCTATCAAGGTTGCTCATCCCTCGGGGAGGGGGGAGAGGGGAGTCAAAGAGCCAGCCACTGAGTTTATGTCAGAGACACTCCCTGTTCCCCTTACTAGGGAACCCACTTGGATACTGAATTGCCATGGGCTACATCTGAGCAGGGGTTCTAGGTTATATCAATGCAAGGCCCTTGGTTGGAGTATCAGTCTCAGAAAAGACTCCTGTGCCCAGATATTTTGGTTCTCTTTCTCTCCTTGTGGAGCTTGTGTCCTCTCCAGATCTTGCTATCTCCCCCTACTTTCATAAGGTTCCCTGCACTCTGCCTTAATTTTGTTTATGAGTCTCAGCATCTGCTTTGATACACTGCTGAGTAGAGTCTTCAGAAGCCCTCTGCAGCTGCCATCCTGTTTCCTGTTTTTTCTTCTTTTAATGTCCATCCTGTTTTTCTTTCTGAGTCAGGATTGATCATCTTACCCAGGGTCCTCCTTCTTGCTTAGTTTCTTTAGGTGTACAGATTTTAGTATGTTTGTAGTAGCTTTAATTATAATAGCCAGAACCTGAAACCAACACAGATATCACTTAAAGGAGGAATGGATACAGAATTTGTGTACATTTACACAATGGAATACTACTCAGCAGTTAAAAACAAGGAAATCATGATATTTGCAGGCAAATGGTGGGGACTAGAAAAGATCATCCTGAGTAAGGTATCTCAAAATCAGAAAGACACACATGGTATATACTCACTTATAAGTGGATACTAGACACATAATATAAGATAAACAAAGTTGTTTTTAATACACAACCCAAATCTTCAAAAAAGTTAAATTTTGTTGCAATATAAAAAGTCATTAAAATACTCATTTTTTTCAATATCAATCCCCAAATCATAATCAAATCACCACAGAAATGGAATAATTCATTTTTAAATTTTATTTCTTATAATTAACATAGGAGAATGATACAGTAGATAGCCATCACAAAACAAAATCAATGACAATTTTTTAACCTTACAGGTTTTTGTGCATATTATGGTTTCAATGTTGTGTTTTATGAGGCATATATGAACATGTGTTTCTCTATCTATACACTTTTCCTGTTTTGTTTTGTTTTGTTTCCTTTGGTTCCTTTTCTTCTGGTTTCTGTTTGGTTGTTTTGTTGGTTGGTTGGTTGGCTTACTTTAGTTTGGTTTGGTTTTGTTGATTGTTTGTTTTGTCTTATTCTGAATGTTTGTTTCTAGTTTATCTTGTTATTAATTTGTAGTTGCCTATTCTTTTTCTAAAGAGAAACAGAAAGAAAGGGTATGTCATATACATACATACTGTATGCTATAGCCATAAGCTGAGTCTCTCTAATATCATGTTTGCGTTGTGTGATATTGACAGGAGACCAATGATGATTGTCCCAAGAATGGGCCTTGGGTCAAAGTGGGACAAACGGATGCTCTTTCTCTAGAAGTTTGCCCAATATTTATATGAAAAGACTTGTACATTCAGTGACCCTGTGTGGCAGGCTCCTGTCCTGTTATCTGTCTTCTCATACTTCCTATGTGTATCTTTTTTACCCTTCTGAATGAGTATTAAGCATATTCCATAGGGTCCTCCTTGTTGTTAACTTCTTAAGGACTGTTGATTTTAGTATATTCATCCAATATCATATGGCTAATATCCACTTATAAGTGAGTATAAGTGAGATTATAAGTGAGACACACTTACAAGTGTGTCTTTCTGCTTCTGGGTTACCTCATTCAGGATGATATTTTCTACATACATCCATTTACCTGCAAATTTCGTGATTTCCTTATTTTTTAATTGCTGAGTAGTAGTCCATTGTGTTAATGCACCACAATTTCTGCATACATTCTTCGGTTGAGGGACTCTACCCAGCAGAGTATTAAAGCTGATACTGAGAATCATACCTGAGAATCAGCATAGCTGAGAATCATGGGCAGAGTGCAGGGAATCTTATGGAAGAAGGGGAGATAGAAAGACCTGGAAGGTATAGGAGCTCCACAAGGAGACCAACATAGCCAAAACATCTAGGCCCAAGGGGCTCAAAAAGACTGATGAATCAACTAAGGACTATGCATGGAGAGAACCTAGACCCTCTGCTCAGATGTAGCCTTTGGGCAGCTCAGTCTGCATGTGGGTTCTCTAGTAAGGTGAGGAGAGACAATCACTTGCATGAACTCAGTTGCCTGCTATTTGATCACCTCCCCTTGGCAATGTGGCCTTATTAGGTCACAGAGGATCCAGGCCATCCTTATGAAACCTGATAGACTAGGGTTATATAGAAAGGGAGGAAGACCTCCCGTATCAGTGTACTAGGGAAGGGACATATTGGGGAAGAGGGAGGGATTGTGGGACCAGGAGCAGATGATGGAGGAGTTTACAGTTTGGATGCAAATTGAATAAATAGTAATTAATAGTGTAATAATGATGATAATAATATTTAAAAAAATACTTTCATATTGAGTCACTCTAAACAACATATAAGTAATTATAAACCTATGATCCTACCATTCACATGGACTGATTGTGTCTTATATCCGATTTTATTTGATAAATATGAGAACATAGTCAGAAATCATGTGAAATTTGAGATATTCTTCATAAAGCTATCATACTTTCCATCAGAATTTGCACTAAGAGGTGAGCTTCTTGATGCGCTATGATCTGCATAGCGAACATTCCAGAGGACTCCCAAAAGGTCTCAGGTACACACAGGCCTGCCTGACTCCAGGAATATTCAAGCTAGACACCCCATCCCACCTACCAGTTCCTACTCCACCAGGTCCACTTGGGCCTGAGCCAGCAGAGGTAAGCACATTATCCTACAAGCCCATAAATGGCATTCCCAAACATATCAAGCCCCAGGAACATCTAGCTCCATTGTCAGGTCATTTGTACCAGGCCTGCTCCACCAGGAACATCCAAGATAGCCACACCTTCCCGATACTAGCTATACCAGGAATATCAAGGATAATCAGATGGCTAAAGGCCAGCATAAGAACACAAAAAACAAGAGTAAGGGTATTGTGGCACTGTCAGAACACAGCTACCCTGCTACAGAAAGCTTTGAATACCCTAACATAACTGATACACTTGAAAATAACTTTAAATCCAATATTTTAAAGATGATAGAGGGTTGTAAAGAAGAGATGGATCACATAACTAAAGTTAAATCGAACCCCACTTATTAATAGTGAGAGACTTCAGCACCACACTCTCACCAATGGACAGATCCAGAAACTAAACAGAGAAATAATGAAACTAACATATGTCATGAATCAAATGGACCTAACTTATATCTACAGAATACTTCATTAAAACACAAAAGAATAGATCTTCTCCTCAGAACTTCATGGAACCTTCTACGAAATTTACCACATAGCTAGTCACAATGCAATCCTCAACAGATACAAGAAAATTGAAATGACTCTTTGAATTTTTTCAGACTATCATGGATTAAAACTAAACTTCAACAACAACAGAAACAACAGAAAGCCTACAAATTCGTGGAAACTAAACAACTGTCTACTCAATGACCACTGGGTCAGATAGAAACTAAATAAACTAAAGCCTTTGTAGAACTGAATAAAAATGATGGCACAACATACACAAACTTATGGGACACAATGAATGCAATGCTTAAAGGAAAGTTCATAGTAATAAGTACTTTCATAAAGAAATTTGAAAGACCTCATACTACCAACTTAACAGCATACTTGAAACAAAAAGAAGCAAACACATCCCAGAGGAGTAGGAAAAAAAAATCAAATTCAGTGATAAAAATCAATAAATTAGAAACAGAGAGAATAATTCAAAGAATCAACAAAACCAAGAACTAGTTCTTTGAGAAAATCAACAAGAGAAACAAATCCTTAACCAAACTATGTAACAGACAAAGAGACAGTATCAAAATTAACAAAATCAGAAATGAAAAGGGGGACAACGACAGGCACTGAAAAAATCCAAAGAATAATTAGGTATTATTTTGATAACCCATACTCTACAAAACTTGAAAATCTAAGCGAAATGATTGATTTTCTTGACTCATACTACTTATCAACATTAAATAAAATTAAATACACCTATAAACACTAAGAAAATAGAAGCAGTCATTACAAATTTCCCAACCAAAAATGTCCTGGGCCAGATGGTTATAGGGCAGAATTCTATGAGACTTTCAAAGAAGAGCTAATACCAATACTACTTAAACAATTCCACAAAATAGAAACAGAAGGAACATTACCAACATCATTATATGAGGCCACAGTCATCTTGATAAATTGCACAAAGACTCAAAAACAAAAAAAAGAAAATTTAAGACCAGTTTCCCTTATAAACATTGACTCAAAAATACTCAACAATGTACTCCCAAATCAAATCCAAGAACACATGAGAAATACCATCCACCATGATCAAGTAAGCTTTATCCCAGGGGTGCAGGGATGGTTCAACTTATAAAAATCAATCGATGTTATTAACCATATTAAAAAAAATACTAAAAATTAGCAATGAGCACACCTGGTCATCTCCTTAGATGCTGAAAAAGCATACAACACTAACACCCCTTTAAATAATGAAATAACCGGCAGAGCTCCAAGCCCTTTAGCAGCAGGCAAAGATCAGCAGTACGTGTCCCGGAGTCCCAGATCCGCGCGGCGGCTACACCATCCCCCCAGGGCCCAAGTATGCTGGACGCCATACTAGCTCCGCAGAATCGCCATCAGTGACGGTACGGCCCGCCCAAGCCCACAGTGACAGAGAATACGCCATATATTCACCAAAACTAGGCAGA
>REGO01000588.1:30242-45201 GCA_010120015.1 Rhombomys opimus | reverse complement strand
GGAAACCAATTGGTTACTGAGCTACCACAGGCTACATCTGAGCGGAGGTTCTAGGTTATATCCATACATGGTCCTTGGTTGAATGTCAGTTTCAGAAAAGACCCTGTGCCCAGATATATTTGACTTAGGGCAATTCGGATCCACCTTGCCACCACGCACTCTTGCCTTCCCCAGTCCTGCAGATCTCCAAGGCTTGCACGTTCTATGCACTAGCTCTCAATTTTCTAACTACTCTAAGGTGTTATTTTCAAACTTTAAATAATCTTTTCTTCCTGATTTCTGTACACTCTATATATGTATATACATACATATATATATATATATATATATATATATATATATATATATATATATAAAAGTAGAGTGTGTGTATGTATGTATATATATATATATATATATATATATATATTTATATTTATATAATTTTCTCATTGGGTTTACAAGACTTCCTTAATCAAAACTGTTTATCTCCTTTTAGACTAGGACAACAACAAGCCTCATTTTAAATTGGTATGTATTTCTACAAAAATTCAAAGTTATGTTTTGCAATATATAATTCAACCCTGCTTCAAAATAAATTTTATATAATAATAAAATTTCAAAGTTATAAATATATATTCAAATTAAATTCATTTAAAATATACATCTAACTGCCTATGTCTTTTTTAATTTCTTAATTAATAAATGTTGTTGCCGTTTCTCCTGCCATGTGCTACCTATGATCTGAATTCACCAGTAGGCTTTCTGGCTAATAGGTTTGCTTTAATAAATTCAAATGTAATTTTAAATGTGTTTTATACTGTTTTACTATATTGTTGGTTTTAAAACTCATAACTCAGGGCATGGTTACCAAGTATAGGTTTTTACCAATATTCTAAATTAAGATCTATTAATTTTAGAGGTATTTATGTTAAAACTTGGTCATTGTGCTGTATCTCTACTATCAAAAGTTTAAAATATGCTTGGTCTCATTTTTCAAAAATGGTATTATTATTAATCTATAGTATAGCCTTAGACTTTTATAAGCTATAAACTTTTTATATACTAAATCATACTAAAAACTATTGTGCTCTCAATTTAATGGACTATATTTATGACTTTTAAGGCTCCAACTTAACAAGGTCAAAACCTAAAGTCCTAATATTTAATGGTTAATAAATGCAAGTTAATGTTTAGTTATCTCATAGATGTCCAAATATGTGTTTATAGGCCTACAGATACAAACATGGTTTCACTGCCATCTTTAATGAACAGTTGAGGATGGTCATCAAGTCACCATATTGGAGTTGGTAAAAATAATAAAAAGGAGCCTTCCCAACAGGCTCATCTTCAATGAAAGCTTTACTCCAGACCTTGGCTGCTGCTCTGAGGCTGTTGGCATTCCCGCACAAAAAGCAAGAGTTCTGCAGTGCTCCTATCCCCCAGGGGTATAGCCAAAAGTCAGTTCCACCAGGTGACTATTTCAAATGCAGCCAAAGGAGACACTGTTCCTGCTGTTGCCTCAACAAGCCATAGCTGCCTGCAAGCAGACTGGACTCTGGAAGTCAAAATGCTCCCATGCAGGTTTGTCCTTTGTGTCCAGTCATGGTGGCTCAACCAACATAAGAGCCACAGACATTTCCAGCCCTTCAGCTCCTTGGCCTGGTGGAGGACAAATGGCTCCTTGATTCAGCAACCTCCACCATCCTCTCCCATCCCAGGGTAACATCGCAGGTCTGTTTTGACCTCAAAGAAGAGTACCAAAAACATATTGCCAACTTCTGTCATGGGAAACTTCAGATGCCTTCTCAGTTCTATTTATATGCAGGAGACGAGACCTTAAGCGTGAGTCCCAGAGTTCTACTGCCAGGCCTAAATACAATATGCCTTGTTGCCATACTCAAGAAAAGGGCCTAAATAAAACTTTTTACCATCCCTTTATTTAGCTAAAGGACAATAAATGTTCATAGAAGTCTCACCTATGTCTCATGATAAATAACTAGATACAAAGGCCAAAAAATATTGAGGATCTAAAAGAATGCCTTAAGATTGGTAAACACCACTTATAAATGTTTGAGAATATAAAAACATCTTATTATTGGTAAACACAAGTTATACGTGATTGAGGGTCTAAAAATATATTAAGGTTGACAAATACAAATTATAAAGGTTGCAAGGTCTAAGGTGATTCTTAAATCACCTATCCTAAATAGGTAAAAATGCTTTATAGTTCTCCCTATTGCTATGTTACTGTTAAGATGACTGTCCAAAAGCTTTATACTTTCTCAACAGAGCTCTAATTCATTAATCTAACTCTAATACAAAAACATTCCACTATACTACTCACTATCATGGTTTCAAGCTCAAGATTTTAAATCTCCATGATGTGTATTTATATTAATGGTTAAGATCAAGTGAGCTTCCACTTCTACTTCACAAAAAAGCTTCTGCCTTTTCAGAGCTCACCTTAAAGAATGCTTATGCTGTTTACACAAATGTGTACCTCTACTGCCTTTTCTACAATGTATATTTCAGTGCTGATTACAATTATGGTGCTAACATGTCTAAAGTTTTATCTCATTCATAAAATTTAAAAGTAATTCCTGTAAGCTGCAGGAAATCCACCTCACAGGTCAGTTGGGCTCCAGATAAGTACTGCACTTACTGCCTATCTAGAAAGGTGGGATTTCTCCCCCTTCCCTGGTTTGGGGACTTCCCTTTCCTGGCTACCAGATTGCTACTTTCTACAGTCAACACTGGCTGGATTGGTGAGTTCACTTCATTGGCCAGTCACTGGATTGGTGAGTTCACCTCATTTATCAGCATAAAGTGCCTCTCTTTGTAGGGGAAGCTTGACTGTTCAGTGTCCAGCAACTTCCCACTCTCTTTTGTGACCAAGTGATACCCCTTAGCCATACCCTTCACTGGCTACAGTTGACCTTTTCTGCTGACCTACATTTAGGACTACCTCTTTCCCTGGGAGAGATATCTTCCCTACTTGCACAGTTTCTTCCTCTCATGCTTGACACGAAAATCCTAGTACTAGGTAGACTGTGTGTCCCCTAGCAACTGTGCCCCTAGTCTGTGGGCAAAAGCTGACAAGCTATTGGATCATGTAGGACCATCTCTATTGGGTCAAAACTTGCTCTTAGGATGCCTTGTCAGGTCACTGACTCCTACCACCCTAATGGGAATAGTTCATTCTTCCATTCCTCCAGATTATCCTCTGGGATGTCTTCCAGAAAATTTCAGCTTTCCAAACCTAGTGCCTGTTTTAAGGGCCTCTAAGTTTACACACTTGTGTAACCAAACCTCACCTCAATGACAGATCCAAAGCATAGGCTTTTAATTACTGCCAGTGATTGAGTAAATAAAAGTCTCCTCAGGTAAATGGAGATTCTCATGCTCAAGTTTCTTTGATCCAAACCTTCCACATCTGTTCACTCTCCCAAACATGGAGGTCAAAGAGCAAGCCACTGTATTTAGGTCAGAGACAGTCCCTGTTCCCCTTCCTGGGGTGCCAGCTAAGATACTGAGCTACCATGGACTATGTTACAGCAGGAGTTCAATGATAACTATTCATGGTCCTTGGTTGGAGAATCAGTCTCAGAAAAGATCCCTGTGCTCAGATATATTTGGTCTTTGTGGAGTTCCTGTCCTCTCTGGGTCTTACTAACTTCCCCTTCTTTCATACAATTCCCTGCACTTGACCAAAGGTTTGGTTATGAGACTGAGCATCTGTTTGATGCTCTGCTAGTAGAGTCTTTCAAGAGGCCCTTATTGTAGGCTCCTGTCCTATTTCTTGTTTTCTCCTACTTTCAATGTTTATCACATTTGTTTTTCTAAGTGAGGATTGATCATCTTAACCTGGGTGCTCCTTCTTGTTTATCATCTTTATGTGTACAGATTTTATTTGGTTTACCCTATCTTTAAGGTCTAGTATCCACTTATAAGTGAGTATATACCAGGTGTGTCTTTCTGCTTCTGGTATACCTCACTCAGGATGATATTTTCTAAATCCCAGCACTTGCTGCAAATTTCATGATTATCATATTTTTAATTGCTGAGTACTATTCCATTGTGTAAATATACTACAATTTCTGTATCCATTTCTCCATCAAGGGACAGATTGGTTATTTCCAGCTTCTGACTATTATTAATAAAGCTGCTACAAACATGGTTGAACAAATGCTTTTGTTATGTACTTGAGCATATTTTCGATATATGTCTAGGAGAGGTATAACTTGATCTTGAGGAAGTACTATTTGTAATTGTCTGAGAAAGCACCAGATTGATTTCGAAAGTGGTTGCAGAATTTTACTTTCCCACCAGCAATGGAGGAGGGTTGACCTTTTCCACCACCTCTCCAGGATGTGTTGTCACTTGAGTGTGTGATATTAGTTATTCTGATGGGTGTAAGGTGAAATATCATGGTCACTTTGTTTTGAATTTCCCTAATGGCTAAGGACCTTGAACATTTCTTTAACTGTGTTTCTGCCATTCAATATTTTTCTACAGAGAATTCTCTGTTTAGTTCCATAACTCATTTTTAATTTGATTACTCGATTTGTTGATTTTTTTCTTTTTATTATTATTATTATTAATTACACTTTATTTCTTTTGTATCCCCATAAGCCCCTCCCTCCTCCCCTCCCGATAACACTCTTCCTCCCCTTTGTGCATGCATGCCCCTCCCCAAGTCGACTGATAGGGGAGGTCCTCCTCTCCTTCCTTCCGATCTTAGTCTATTAGATCACATCAGGAATGGCTGCATTGTCTTCCTCTGTGGCCTGGTAAGGCTGCTCCCCCCTCAGGGGGAGGTGATCAAAGAGCAGGCCAATCAGATTGTGACACAGGCAGTCCCTCTTCACATTTCTATGAAACCCACTTGATCACTGAACTGCCATGGGCTACATCTGTGCAGGGGTTCTAGGTTATCTCCATGAATAGTCCTTGGTTGGAGTATGAGTCTCTAGGAAGTTCCCTGTGTTCAAATTTCCTTGTTCTGTTGCTCTCCTTGTGGAGTTCCTGTCCTCTCCAGCTCTTGCTATTTCCCACTTCTTACATAAAATTCCATTTACTCTGCCCGAAAGTTGGCCATCAGGCTCAGCATCTGCTTTGTGCAGGGTGATAAGTATGGATCTATTTTCATTTTTCTACATGTAGACATCCAGTTGGACCAGCACCATTTGTTGAAGATGCTATCTTTTTTCCATTGTATGGTTTTGGGGTCTTTGTCAAAAATCAGGTGTCCATAAGTGTGTGGGTTTATTTCTGGGTGTTCTATTCAATTCCATTGATCCACCATTTTGTTTCTATGCCAGTACCATGCAGTTTTTATAACTGTTGCTCTATAGTACAGCTTGAGATCAGGGATGGAGATACCTCCAGAAGATCTTGTATTGTAGAGGATTGTTTTAGCAATTCTGGGTTTCTTGTTATTCCATACAAAGTTGAGAATTTTTCTTTCCAGGTCCGTAAAGAAATGTGTTAGGAATTTGATGGGAATTGCATTAAACCTGTAGATTGCTTTCTCTGTTGCATACAAGAAACACACCTAAGGCACAAAGATAGACATAACCTGAGGGTAAAGGGTTGGAAGACGACTTTCCAAGCAAATGGACCCAAGAAGCAAGCAGGAGTAGCCATTCTAATATCTGATAAAATAGACTTTCAACCAAAATTGATAAAAAAGAGATGGGGAATGACACTTCATACTCATCAAAGAAAAATTCCACCAGGAAGACATCACAGTACTGAACATCTATGCCCCAAATACAAGAGCACCCACATTTGTTAAAGAAACATTGATAAAATTTAAACCACATATAGATCCCCACACATTGATAGTGGGAGACTTCAACATCCTACTCTCAACAAAGGACAGGTCAACAAAACAGAAACTAAACAAAGAAACAATGTCTCTGACAGAGGTCATGAATCAAATGGACCTACCAGACATTTACAGAACTTTACACCCAAACACAAAAGAATTTACCTTCTTCTCAGCACCTCATGGAACCTTCTCCAAAATATACCATATAGTTGGTCACAAAGCAAGCCTCAACAGATACAAGACGATTGAAATAATCCCTTGTATTTTGTCTGATCACCATGGAATAAAGCTGGACCTCAACAATAACAGAAATAGCAAAAAGCCTACACACACATGGAAACTGAACAACTTGTTACTAAATGACAGCTGGGTCAGGGAAGAAGTAAAGGAAATTAAAGTCTTCCTAGAAATCAATGAAAATGAAGACACAACATACCCAAACTTGTGGGACACAGTGAAAGCAGTGCTAAGAGGAAAGTTCATAGCACAAAGTGCCTTCAAGAAGAAATTTGAGATAGCTCATTCAAGCAACTTAATGGCTCACTTAAAAACCCTAGAAAAAGAAGTAACAGACACACCAAGAAGGAGTAGGAAATAATCAAACTCAGGGCTGAAATCAATCAATTGGAAACAAGTAAAAGAATTCAAAGAATCAATGAAACCAAGAGCTGGTTCTTTGAGAAAATCAACAAGATCGACAAACCCTTAGCCAAGCTAACTAAAAGGTAGAGAGACACCACCCAAATCAACAAAATCAGAAATGATAAGGGAGACATAACTAAAGACAGTGAGGAAATCCAAACAATCATTAGGACTTACTTCAAAAGTCTATATGCCACAAAATTTGAAAATCTAAACGGTTTGTTGATTTTTAACTTCTTTCATTCTTTATGTATTCTGGATATTAGCCCTTTGTCAGATATAGGGTTGCTGAAGATCCTTTCCAGTTTGTAGGCTGTCATTTTATTCTGAGAGCAGTGTCTTTTGCTTTACAGAAGCTTTTCGCTTTCATGAGGTCTCATTTACTGATTGTTAACTTAGAGCATGTGCTGTTGGTATATCTGTTCAGGAAATTGTCTCCTGTGCCATGAGTTCAAGTCTCTTCCCCAATTTTTCTTCTAACCGGTTTAGTGTGTCTGGTTTTATATTGAGGACTTTGATCCGCTTGGACTTTAGTTTTGTGCAGGGAGATAAATATGGATCTATTTTCATTTATCTGCATGTAGACATCCAGTGGACAAGCACCATTTTCGAAGATGCTGTCTTTTTCCATTGAATGGTTTTGGATTTTTATCAAAAAACAAGTATAAGTAGGTGTGGGGATTTATTTTTGGGTCTTCTATTTGGTTCCATTGATCCACCATTTTGTTTCTATGTGAATATCATGTAGTTTTTATTACCATTGCTCTGTAGTACTATTGCTTGAGATCAAGGATGGAAATACCCCCAGATGACCTGTTGTAGGACAGGATCATTTGAAAATTCTGCATTTTTTGTTTTTCTATGTAAAGTTGAGATTTTTTCTTTCAAGGTCTGTAAAGAATTGTGTTAATACTTTGATGGGAATTGCATTGAATCTGTATATTGCTTTTGGCAGAATGGCCATTTTCACTATGTTAATCCTACTGATCTATGAGCACGGGATTTTTTCCTATCTTCTGATATCTTCTTCAATTTCTTTCTTCAGAGACTTGAAGTTTTTTTTTTTTTTGTTTTATTTTTTTTTTCAAACAGGTCTTTCACTTGCTTGGTTAGAGTCACATCAAGTTACTTTATGTTATTGACAGCTATTGTGAAGGGTGTTTCTTTCTTGGCCCTTTTGTCTTTGATATAAAGGAGGGATACTGATTTTTTTGAGTTGATTTTGTATCCAGTCACTTTGCTGAGGGTGTTTATCAGCTGAAGGAGTTCTCTGTTTGAATTTTTGGGGTCGCTCATATATAATATCAAATCATCTGCGAATAGTGATACTTTGACTTATTCCTTTCCAATTTCTATCCCCTTGATCTCTGTTAGTTGTCTTATTGCTCTAGCTAGGACTTCAAGTACTACATCAAAGAAAAGATAATGAAAGAGTGAGCAATATTGCCTTGTCCATGGTTTCACTGTAATTGATTTAAGTTTCTGTTTAGTTTGATGTTGGCTCTAGGCTTGCTGTATATTGATCTTACTATATTTTAGTTGTGTGCCTTGTATCCCTGATCTCTCCAAGACTTCAAATATGAATGTGTATTGAATTTTGTCAAATGCTTTTTTGGCATTTAAGGAGATGATCATGTGGTTTTCTCCTTCAGTTTGTTTTTTAGGTGGGTTACATTGATGGATTTCCGTATATTGAACCACCCTTTCATGCTTAGAATGAAGCCTACTTGTTCATGGTGGATAATATCTTTTATGTTTTCTTGGATTCGGGTTGCAAGTATTTTATAGAGTATTTTTTTGCATCAGTGTTCATAAAGGAGATAGTTCTGAAGTTCTCTTTTTTGGGGGGTCTTTGTGTGGTTTAGGTATCAGGGTGCCTGTGGTTTCATAGAATGAGTTTGGTAATATTCCTCCTTTTTCTATTTTGTGGAATAGTTTGAGGAGAATTGAAGCTAGCTCTTTTTTGAAGGTCTGGTAGAATTCTGCACTGCAAACATATGACCCTGGACTTTTTTTTAGGAGGAAGACATTTGATGACTGTTTCTATTTCTTTGGGGGATACTGGATTATTCAATCTTTCTACCTGATCTTGATTTAATTTTGTTAAGTGGAATGTATAAAGAAAATTGTCCATTTCTTTAACGTTTTCAAATTATGTGGCATATAGGCTTTTGAAGTAAAACCTAATGATTGTCTGGATTTCCTAAGTGTCTGTTGTTATGTCTGCCTTTTCATTTCTGAATTTGCATATTTGGATATTTTCTCTCTGCCTTTTAGTTAGTTTAGTTAAGGACTTGTCTATTTTGTTGATTTTTTCAAAGAAACAGTACTTGGTTTCATTGATTCTTTGAAAATTGTTTTATTTGTTTCTTATTTATTGATTTCTCCCCTGAGATTGAATATTTCCAACTGTCTTCTCTCCTTGGGTGTGTCTGCTTCTTTGTTTTCTAGGGATTTCAGGTCACCTTTTTAGTTGCTTCTATGTACTATCCAAATTTTTTCTTGAAGGTACTTAGAGTTATGAACTTTCCTCTTAGCACTGTTTTCACTGTGTCCCATAATTTTGTGCATGTTGTGCCTTCATTTTTATTGAATTCTAGGTATTTTTTAATTTTTTTCTTTATTTCTTCCCTAACTCAGCTGTCATTGAGTAGCAAGTTGTTCATTTTCAATGTATGTGTAGGCTATTTGTTCTTTCTGTTGTTGTTGATGTCCAGCTTTAGTTCATGGAGGTTAGATAGGATATCAGGGTTTATTTCAATCTCCATGTATCTGTTGAGACTTGCTTTATGACCACCTATATGGTCTATTTTGGAGAACGTTCCATTAGTTGCTGAAAAGAAGGTATATTCTTTTGAATTTGGGTGAAAATTCTGTAGATTTCTATTATGTCCATTTGATTTAGGGCTTCTGTAAGCACCCTGATTTTCCTGTTTAGCTTCTGTCTGTATGATCTGTCCTTTAGTGATATTAGAGTGTTTAAGTTTCCCACTATTAAGGTGTTGGGTCAATGTGTAATTTCAGCTTGAGTTATGTTTCTTTACAAATGTAGGTGGTCTTGTATTTGGGGCATACCTGTTCAAAATTGTGATGTCCTGCTGGTGGAATTTTCCTTTTATGAGAATGAAGTGACCTTCCTCATCTTTTTTGATTTATTTTAGTTGAAAATTACTTTTATTAGATATTAGGATAACTACCCCAGCTTGTTTTCTGGGTCCATTTGCTTGAAAAATATTTTTCTAGCCCTTACCCTGAGGTAGTGTTTATCTTTTTTGCAGAGGTATGTTTCTTGGATGCAGCAGAATGCTGCATCCTGTTTCCACAACCATTCTGTTAGTTTGTGTCTTTTTATTGGAGAATTGAGTCCATTGCTGTTGATAGAAAATAGTGGTGAATTAATGTTAGTTACTTTTTTTTTTGTAGAGTTGGTGGTATTACTGTGATTCATTGCTTGTTATCCTTTAATTCTTATTGGGAAATTATCCGTATTCTATGTTTTCTTGGGTGTAGTTTTTTTTCGTTAGATTAGATTTTTTCTTCTAGTATCTTCTATAAAGCTGGTTTGCTGTGTAGAAATTGCTTAATTTTAGTTTGTCATGGAACATTTTATTTTCTCCATCTGTGTTGATTAAAATCTTTTCCGGGTATAGTAGTCTGGGTTGGTGTCTGTGGTCCCTTAAACTCTGAATGACATCTGCCCAGGCCCTTCTGGCTTTCATAGTTTCAGATGAGAAGTCTGGTGTGATTCTGATAGGTCTACCTTTATATGATGCTTGGCCTTTTTCCCTTGCTACTTTTAATGTCTTTTCTTTATTCTGTAGATTTCTGTAGATTTAATGTTTTGACTATGATGTCACTTGAGGAGTTTCTTTTCTGGTCTATTCTGTTTGGTGTTCTCTGGGCCTATTGTATATGTATGGACATCTCTTTCTTTAAGTTGGAAAATTTTTCTTCTATGATTTTCTTGAAAATATTTTTTGGGCCTTGGAGCCTGGAATTTTCTTTTTCATATATTCCTATTATTCTTAGATTTCACCTTTTCATGGCAGCCTTGATTTCTTGTATGTTTTGTCTTTGAGACTTTTACAATTTTACTTTTTCTTTGAGAGAATTATCAATTTTTGCTAGTGTATCTTCAGCACAAGAGATCCTCTCTTCGATCTTTTATATACTATTGGTGATGCTTACCTTTGTGTTTCCTGATCTTTTCTCTAACTTCTCCAGCTCCAGGGTTTTCTCAGTTTGTGTTTTCTTTATTTATTCTAATTCTGTTTTCATGCTTTACACCATTTCCTTCATCTGTTTGTATGTCGTTTCCTGTCTGTCTGTGATAGTCTCTATTTTTTGTCAGTTTCCTTTTTATATGCCTTTACATGTGCTTCTAATTGTTTTTTTTTTGTGTGTGTGTGTTTTTTTTTTGAGAGCTTTGTTCATTTCCTCTTTATTTGCTTCCAATTTGTGGCTATTTCTTTGAGATATTTGTTTATTTCCTCTTTATGTGCCTTTAATAACTGGATAAGTATAGCTTTAAAATCATTTTCCTCTGTTTCCGATGAATTGAAGTATCAATTGATTTTTCGGGTTGCTGGTGATGCCATGATATCCTGATTTTTGCTGGATGTGTTCTTATGCTGACGTCTGGCCATTTGCTTCTCTGTAACCTTCACTCTTTGTTCCTGGATTCTGTAGTTCAGACTGGTACTGTCTTTCTCTGTTGTCTGGAGAATTCTTCAGGAAGATGATAGAGGTCCAATGGTTTGATAGTGTATGTCAGTGATTCAGCTGTACCTAAGGGAGGAAGATTTGTGGGCGCATAAGGAAAAATGCAGGTGAATGTGTGAGTGTGCATGCGTGTGGAAATATGCCTTGATGGACAGTGTGTTAGAAGATTTAGATGTCTGAAGTGTGGGGCAGGGGTGCTGTGCAGGCACCAAATAGATTGCAGGTGCTTGAGGCCTTTTCAGTTGCAATTCGCTTGTGTAGATTCTCTGACTATCCCAGGGGCCTACAGAGGTCACTTGTATTCAGCTCTGTCTGAGCTCCAGGAGTTATTTGCCTGAAATTCACTGGTAGATACGCAGAACAGGGGCTTCAATGTTGAGAACACTGTCCCAGGAATCCCTCTGTTTCCCACAATGGGTATATGGGTAGGAGGGATCTGATGTCTGGCTGCTAGCTTAAAAGGACCCTGGTTCTGGGACTTTTCAGGCACTTGAAGACACACTCACTCTCTAGCAGATCAAATCAGAAAGCACAGGGGTTCCCCTGTTCTCTATTCTCAGTTTTGCACCTGCTGGGTCAAATGTGGGTAGACGACCTCTGTCAGCTCAGTGGTACTACAGGTGACTAATTTGGGAGTGCAGCTGCAGCAGTGGAACTGGGAAGTTGATCCAGGTGCCCCCCCGGAAGGCCTGAGGAGCCACAATAGTGGTCCACAGACTTAGGTAGCTGGAGGGTTCGGTGTACCAGGATGGTTTGCCGGGTCAGGCCACTTTGTTGGTTGTACATCCAGCTGTCTGCCCCTGGGGGATTGGGCATCCTTTACAGTCGCTGGCTGGGAGGTCCTGCAGGGTTCATACAACCACTCGCAGACCCAGGACCCAGAAGGATTATACTGCAGATCTGTTATTTGGAAGACTGGTAGAGCTGAGCCACCACTGTTTTTATTGATCTTATGCATTCTGACAGAAGTAAGATGAAATATCAAAGTAATTTTATTTTACATTTCCCTAATGACAAGGGAGGTTGATCATTTCTTTAAATGTCTCTCAGTCATTAGCGATTTCTCTTTCAAGAATTATTTTCTTCTCTAAACCTTTAAAAATATTTTATGTATTTTTATTTTTTATAATTTATTCAATTTATACCCCAATTGTGACCCCCTTCCTCCTCTCCTCCCTGTCCTACCCTCCCTGCTTTATCCTTCCCTATCCCTCTTACCGATCTCACTGATAGGGTATCCTCCTCCCCTACTGTCTGATCCTAGCCTATCAGGTCTCATCAGGAATGTCTGGATCCTCTTTTTCTGTGATTTGGCTAGGTCACCCCACCAGGGAGAAGTAATCAAGGATCAGGCAACCAAGTTATGTCAGACACTGTCTCTTCTCCACTTAAAGGGAATCCACTTAGAGGCTGAGCTGCCTATGGGATATATCTGAGCAGTGGTTCTTGGTCCTTTCTACCCATGGTTTTGAAGAACCAGGCCTGACATCCCCAAATATCACCAGGAACTAGGATTAAATGAGGCCACCCAAAAATCATCAGAAACTAGTGACCTCACTTCAAGGTCACCAAGAACTAGGCCATAAGTCACCAATTCCAGAAACAAGGTCTTTTCTGAACCCCCCCCAAAAAAAACCCTACCTTGCAACTGCTCAGGGCTCTCCTCTCTGAACCACTGCTTTGATGACTGTGGATCAACAGAGCTTAAACCCAAATAGAGCTCTTTGCTCTTGCTTACATGATCTGGCTCCTCATTGTCTTTGGGGACCTTAAGATCTGGGCATAACATTTCGTGGCTAGTCTGGGATCCTCAAGACACCCCACCTCTAGGACTCCTGGCGTGTGGAGCTGAACACTGGCCTGTAAGTGAGCACTCTCTCCATGTATGTTTGTGTATGTCTGTGCCTGTTTGTCTGTGTCAGAGTTTGTGTTCCTTAGAGAGGACACTATGGACAACAATGGGCCACAGGGGGCCTGGAAGACTTTGACACCTTATCTGCATCGGAGGGGATTGATGTGTCCGTGTCTGTAAAGGGTGACTGAGCATCCCATTTTCTATTATCTCTGGATAAGGACAAGGGAGGAAGATGCCACAGAGCAGCTTTGCCACTGTCCTACTTTTGGTTTCTCCACTGCAGGAGTGGTGGAATCTGTTGTCTGGCTCTATTCTTTTGCCCAAGTGGCAGGATCTGGCTCTATTTGTATCTTTCTGTTTGTCTGTCTGGTCTGTTGCTGTCTGTTTTATGTGGCTGGGATGTACTGATGACATGGGACAGACTCCTTCTAAACATCTAGAATTAATTCTTTTTTTAATTTAATTTTAGTTTTTTATTATTAGTTACATTTTATTAACTCTATATCCCAGCTGTATCCCTCTCCCTTATTCCCTCCCAATCCCACTCTCCTTCCTTCATCTCCTCCCTGCCCCTTTCCAAGTCCACTGATTGGGGAGGACATCCTCCCCTTTCATCTGACCCTGTTTTATCAGGTATTTTCAGGACTGGCTGCAAAGTCCTCCTCTGTTGCCTACCAAGACTGTTCCTCCCTTGGGGGGTGGGGAGGTCAAAGAGCCTGCCATTGAGTTCCTGTCAGAAATAGTCCCTTACTATGGGAAACCAATTGGTTACTGAGCTACCATGGGCTACATTCGAGCAGAGGTTCTAGGTTATATCCACACATGGTCCTTGGTGGAGTGTCAGTCTCAGAAAAGACCCTTATGCCCAGATATATTTGGTTCTTGTGGAGCTCCTATCCTTTCTACATCATACTAACTCCCCCTTCTTTCATATGATTCCCTGCACTCTGCTGAATGTTTGGTTATGAGTCTTAGTATCTGCTTTGAAACACTGCTAGGTAGTCTTTCAGATGCCTTCTGCAGTAGACTCCTGTCATACATCCAATGCACATCCCATTTGTCTTTCTAAGTGAGGACTGATCATCTTAATCCGTGTCTGCTTTCTTGCTTATATTGTTTAGGTGTATAGATTTCATTATGTTTATCATATCCTGTAGCTCTGTAAGCATGTCAGTCTGGTGCTTTCTCAGACAAATAGGAATAGTGCTTCCTCAAGACCCAGCTATTAGGTATATACCCAAAATTTACTCAAGTACACAACAAGGACATTTACTCAACCATGTTTTTAGCAGCTTCATTTGTAATAGCCAGAACCTGAAAACAACCCAGATGTCAATCAACAGAGGAATGGATACAGAAATTATGGTATTTTTACACAATGGAATACTACTCAGCAATCAAACACAAGGAAATCATGAAACTTGCAGGCAAATGGTGGGATCTAGAAAAGATCATTCTGAGTGAAGTATCCCAGAAGGAGAAAGACAATCATGGTAAATACTCGCTTATATAGACTTATTTAATTGCCCATTTCATTGAGGCTCAAGATATGCTCCATAGATTCAGGTGACAGTGGTGAGGAGGTACCAAGGTACAGCTACCTTATGTGGGGCTTCAGGCTTGGTACCTCTGCCACTTATCTCTGGTCTCTGGTGTGACAGAGCTTGACCACTGCTCTGGCCTCTGGTCTGGTATAGCTTGGCTTCTACTTTGGCAGACTCGACAGATAGTTTGCTGCTTTCATCTCTGTTCCAGCAGAAAGACAAGCCACTGTTCCAAACTCTGATAGAGTTGGGTGGAGCCTGATTTTGGGGCAGGCCACCCCTAATGGACCAGTACCAAGGACTTATTGAGAGAGTGACCACTGTTGTAAGTTTTGATTTTTTTTCTTCTTCTTCTTCCTTTCTCTGTGCACTTTGTACCAT
>REGO01000588.1:0-30204 GCA_010120015.1 Rhombomys opimus | reverse complement strand
TGGTGACTTTGCCTGCCCCACGCTCCCAGCACTACAAGCTGGGATACCTCTGGTTGCCCATGAGAGCATGCATTCCCACCTGGATAGATGGGAAGGTTCGGCTGGGGAAGATGGCTGAGCGAGGGATGGTGTCAGCATCACCCATGGCATGGATTCATCCCCAACCCAAGAGGGCAGCAGTGCTAATTGAAATCCTGGGGCACAGAGAGTTTGAGATACTGTGAAGAGTACAGCTTGTTCAAGCCTTGCCTCCGGGAGGAAAAGTGGTGAACTGCCACCCTAATGGTGCGAACTTCTCTACTGGAAGTCAGCATAAGAGGGCAGAAGCAACGAGGCACACCAAAGGGCGGCTGCATAGTGTGGTGTCCAGGCAACACTGCTAGCAAATTCCAAACCCCTTCGTAGATGCAACAGATAACAAAATGCTTGAAATTACAGCTGAATGAAGAGAAATTTTGTCTGTTTTGTTTTAAATGTATGTGTGGCCTTTACATGTTTATTTCTAACTGATCTTAAATGGTTAATGTGTTCTGTATGTCTTGGTTATAGATTAAAAGTTATTGGATACATTTAAAGTTTAAATTAAAATTCTTATTTAGAACAATTATATGTGTGCATATGTATTTGTAACATCTATAAAAACACAGATGTTTTTAAATAGCAACCATGTCGTCTGGTATGTGATGTGATTGCCATCTTGAAATTGCCACAAGATATGGAGTAGAGCAAGAAAATAATTTACAGAACCTCTTAGTCATAATGAATTCTTTTTATCATGTTATCTCCTATTTGGCTAGGAAGACAAGTCTCATTTTAAATTGGTATTGATTTTAGAGATTGAATTGTTTACACTGGTAAAATTTGGTTTTGACTTTTATAATTATGGTTATGCTTTGTGATTTCATTCCTAAAAATGGTTCTTTATTTTGATATCACAAAAACAGATTTCTTCTAAAAATGTGTTTAATATTGCATAAACAGGTTTTGAAGACTGAGGCTATGAAACATTTTAAAGTTTATCAGGTATTTATAATAATGTCTTTATGGATTTTGTATATGTAAATATATATAAAACTCAAGTTTGTGTTTTGGAAATATTGCTGTGTTATTCAACCCTGGTTTCTAAACTTCTATTCAAAATAACAATCTGATTTGAAGTGTGTGCCTGGCTGCCAGTTCCTGAATGAATGGATTACTGTTCTTCCCAGTACAGCCTATGTGATCTCTCTCTGTCTCTTCAATTGTATCACTAATTAGACGGTGCACCTTGGTGTAACCCTAACCAAGCAAGTCAAAGACTTGTATGAAAAAAATTTCAAGTCTTTTTAAGTCAATTTTATGAGAATCTGTTAATACAACTGAATCTTAATTGCTAGTCATCATTTGTGTGTTTTCTATAAATCCACTTTGGAAATATTTTCTTCTTTAACTTTTCACCTATCCTTTTTATTAATGGTGAACATGTTTATAGAATTTGATCATAATTTGTTCATTAAATGCTGTTCCGTGCCTTAGAATTGGGGAAGTGTTTGTAACATGTTAATCTGGACAATTCTAGTATTTTGTTAAATCCCACAAGATTATTCTCACAGATTAGTTTCACAGCAGGCATATCTATTCCCTGTATTACTGATGGGAAGGATGTCAGTCAATACAGAGCTGTATTAGCTTAAAAGCCAGCTATTGTTGATATAAATAAACATATGGGTGCATGTAGTCTGTCAACATTTTATAGACAAAAGGATAAATCTAATGGCATTCATTTCACTTTTGCAAAAGATGAATTTGAGCCGTATTTTATTTTATAAAGAACTAAATCCAAACATTGCTCACAAGGGAACACTAAAACTCTCATAGTAGACAGTGAAGCCCAGTCTTATATTTTAATATTTGTATGTTCTTTTAGGGAATTTGTTCTGTTTTCTGCAGATGATTAATATTGCCTGCTGCATTTGCATAATTCATGACTCTAAATTATTAACAGGGCTTTAATTATGTTCCTAATTCTTAATCAATTTGACTTAATAACTTTGGTCTTCTGTAATTGGTATGTTACTGAACGAAGATGTGCATATCAAAACAACGACTCTATTTAAGATTAGCAATGCAAATTATATAGCAAACTCTGATTATGTGCTTCAGTCAATTATAATAAATTGAACATATGGTTTAAATACTTAATATTCCTTGAGAGGAATAATGGCATCCTAAAATTGGGAAATCTGCCTGCTTTGTTTCATACATACACACTCAAATATATAAAGTAAGGTAAATATTTGGTATTTTTGTCATGGATTCTTTGTGTAGCCTTAGCTATCCTGGAACTCATTCTGCAGACCAGGCTGGCCTTGAACTCAGAGGTCACCTCTGCCTGTGACTGCTGGGATTAAAGGCATGCAGCACTACCAGTGTATATATTTTTTTCTTTAAAAAAAAAAAATATATATATATATATATATACACACACACACACACACATGCAGTTTTGAAAGAAATGATAAACCTTTTAATTCAAGAAAGATGACAAAAGCAGAATTTATATGAAGAAATAATACTTTACTAAGTGAATACATTTAAAGAGTATTATCTATCTATCTCTATCTATCTATTTATCTATATCTAATTTATCTAACTTCTACATTGTTATAGTAAAAATTCAAGTAACTTGCTGATATCATAGGGCTGCAGGCTGGCAAGATTGCTCTGCAGGTAGACAAATGGCATGCCTTGTGCCATGAATTCAATTCCCAGATCCAACATATACATGGTAGGAGAGAACTGATTTTACAGAATTGTCCTTTAAGTTCCACAATCATACCATGGGACATGTACTGCCCCAAAGATACAGTACACCTGGGTACAAACATACATCCATTTAAACACAAATATGTAACTTCTTTTATCCCTTAGTTGTACTTTAATAAGCAATGAAGTGTGAATATACTTAGAATACATTTTCTCAGCATTAATTTATTATAAAGGCCCTTTATCTGAGAAAACAATTAAAAGCAAAATGTACTTTCCATTTTGAGGAAAGTCTAACGAAAATGAAAATCTATATTTGTAAAGAAATAAAGTTAAAATATTAGATAAAATACCACAAGAAATAACTAGACAATTCTCCACAATTTATTCTCTATTCAAAAAGGTTCTACTACAAAAATGTCTTCATTTTTTTCTTCTGAACACAGTATTTTCAATAGAAAAATGGTATCCTATACATAAATTATAGTAAAATGCATGAGAGTTTTTGTAACTGCTTAATGGTTTTATGATATTTATGATCTAAGTTAAAATTCATAATTAGTAATTACAAAACACTAAATATTTTATATCAGCTAATTAAATTGATAAATGTAACCTGCCACAGTCTCAATAGTACAATAGGCTGTAGAAAATCTGAGTCAATTTAACTCTTTATCTCCATTTCCAAGCTATACCACTCTTAGGCATATACCTAAAAGATGCTCCACCATTCAGTAAGGACGTTTGCTCAACTATGTTCAAAGAAGTTTTATTTGTAACAGCCAGAATCTACACACACAACCTAGATGTCCCTCAGTGGAAGAATGGATACAGAAATTGTGGTCCATCCACACAATTGAATACGACTCAGCTATTAAAAATGAAATCATGAAATTTGCAGGCAAATGGATGGAATTAGAAAAGATTATCCTGAGTGAGGTGACACAGAAACAGAAAGACAGTCATGGTATATGCTTACTTATAAGTGGATATTGGCCATATACTATGGGATAATTATATTAAAATCTGCAGACCTAAAGAAGTTAAACAACAAGGAGAACCCTATGGAGGATGCTTAAATCTCATTCAGAATGGCAAACAGGATAAACACCAGAAGCAGTGGAAGAGAGGAAGCAGGATGGGAGCCTACTATAGAGGATCCTATAAAGCCTCCACCCAAAAAGGGATTAATGTAAATGCTGAGATTCACAACCAAACTTTATACAATGTGGTTTAAGGAAAACCCTCCTGCATTGCAAGGGGAATGTAAACTTGTACAACCACTTTGGAAATCAATCTGGTACTTTCTCAGACTACTAGGAATCCTGCTATCTCAAGATCCAGCTATAGCACTCTTAGTCATATATCCAAAATATGCTCAATTATATCACAAGGACATTTGGTCAACCATGTTCAAAGCAGCTTTACTTGTAACAGCCAGAATCTAGAAACAACCCAGATGTCCCTCAACTGAAGAATGGATACAGAAATTGTGGTACATGTACACAATGGAATACTACTGAGCAATTAAAAACATGGAAATCATGAAATTTGCAGGCAAATGGTAGGAACTAGAAAAGATAATTCTGAGTGAGGTATCTGAGAAGCAAAATGACACACATGGAATATACTCACTTATAAGTGGATATTAAACATATAGGATAAATACACTAAAATCTGTACACCTAAAAAAGCTAAGTAAGAAGGAGGACCCTGGGTAAGATGATCAATCCTCACTGAGAAAGACAAATAAAACAGACATGTAAGAGAAAGAAAACAGGTAACAGGAAAGGAGGCTACCGCAGAGGGCTGTTGAAAGGCTCTAGCCAGGAAGGTACCAAAGCAAATGTTGATACTCACAGCCAAACTTTGGGCAGAGTGCAGGGAATCTTATGAAAGAAGGGGGAGAAATGAAGACCTGGAGGGCACAGGAGCTCCACAAATAGAGCAATAGAACCAAAATATCTGGGCCCAGGAGTCTGTTTGGGCCTGATACTCAAATCAATGACATGGTCCTTGGTTGAATGTCAGTTTCAGAAAAGACCCTGTGCCCAGATATATTTGAGTTAGGGCAATTCGGATCCACATTTATTTATTTATTTATTTAAATTTTATCTATTTTATTAATTACACTTTATTCACTTTGGATCCCTCCATAGGCCTTTCTCTCCTCCCCTCCCAGTCTCACCCTTCCTCCCCATTCTTCACGCATGCCCCTCCCCAAGTCCACTGATAGGGGAGGTCTTCCTCTCTTTCCTTCTGATCTTAGTCTATCAGATCTCATCAGGAGTGGCTGCATTGTCATCTTCTGTGGCCTGGTAAGGCTGCTCCCTCCTCATGGGGAGGTGGTCAAAGAGCAGGCCAATCACATTATGTCAGAGGCAGTCTCTCTTCCTATTACTATGTAACCCACTTGGACACTAAACCGCCATGTGCTACATCTGTGCAGGGGTTCTAGGTTATCTCCATGCATGGTAATTGATTGGAGTATGAGTCTCTGGGAAGACCCCTGTGTTCAAATTTTCTGGTTCTGTTGCTCTCCTTGTGGAGTTTATTTTAATGTGACAATAGTTGATAAATTTGAAAAATGTATGAAGTACCAGTGTGATGAGAAAAATCTTGATAAAACTATTAGGAGACATCACCAGATCCAGCAAAGGCATGTCACAGTATAAATCTTTATCTTGACATCTGTTTCCTTCAGATATCTCATTAGCACAGTCTGTCAGTCTCACACATCTGGTTCCTTCCATGTGGGCAGAAACAGATTGTACAATGAAGGACATGTCAAAAATCAGGTAACATTGGTTCAAACTTAATTCATAGATTCTAGATCTAGAAAGTGTATGTAATAAAACCCAGTTTGAGTTTTAGCTAAGGAATAGATAAATATAATTCATGAAACACACTGAGTTTTGCAAGTAAATGTAATCAATTCAGCAAATGGCCAGTATTTTCGTATTAGTAGCTATACCTGTTAATATAAATTTATTTCTACTTAAAGACAAAGAGTATAATATTATTTTACTTTTTGGTTCACTATGAGTAGCTGGTACTTTAAAAAATTACAACCAAATTTAGAATAGAAACTTAGAAGCAAAAATCAATGAATATAAGAAGCTGAATATTACAATAAATTGCATGGTTATGATGCTACATGCTTTAATCCCAGCATGCAGGAGGCAAAAGTAGAAGTATCTCTATGAATTAAAATACACTCTGGTCTATGTAATGAGTAGGAGGCTAACCAGAACTACAAAGTCAGAAATTATCACAAACAAACAAACAAAAACAACAACAATAAAATTCCAATAATGTTATGGCACAGAAAATGCACAATTTTATGGGAAAGGTGAAATATATGTTTAAATATTGCCTGATCATAGAATACAAACATTGACTAATTAAGGACATGTTGTTAATGCTATCAATGAGATGACTTGTGTGTTATTCTGTACTTGCAATCTTAATAACAAATGGTTTTCTTTAGCTTTCTCAGACATGCAAAGCATTTGAAACAGAGGTTAGTAAAAAAAAATAGGAAGCATGTAATTAACTAGAGAAACAAACCCTCTTAATTATCAGAAGATATTTGGTGTTTTTACCCCTGTAGTTTCCTTATCTTTCAAACTAAAAAATAAAATTAAATAAGATTTAATATCTCTGTACTATGAAAATTCAGAATTCTACAAATATTTTTTGTTTAAATATTTACAAAACATAAGGAACACAAGAACCATAATCAGAAAAATGTAGAGTTTTATATATAATAAGTAAAGCAGTATCTCAATAAAAGTGACATGAAGTGGGCAGGCAGTTGGCTAAGTGGGTAAAAGCAATTGCTCTGCAAGTATAAAGACCTGAGTTCAGAGTCTTTGAAGAAGTCCTGATTCCTTTATTTGGAGTTTAAAACTTGCGTTTTCTTGGGGACTGGCTCTTTGCCCCTGTCATATAGTTATTTCTGCGTTGTACAATATAGGTTCCTTTGTTTTGTTTTTTTGTTTTTTTCTGCCATAAGCTCCACCATTTCCTTGTCCTAAAATTACCATCAACTATACTCATAAGAGCAAAGCTTATATTTCTTCATAAGTACAAAGTTAATGAAAAAAACAGGAGTTATGAACAACTTTAAGATTTCATAATAACCAGAAATTGAAAATACAGGAAGACTTATGTTGAAAAGGTACAGATTCCTTTTCTAAACAAGTTGAATTTATTTCTTTTTACAGAAAAATTACATGCATTTACTTTATAAAGGAAAACCACAGGCAGAAAAAAACCAAAAAAATAAGTTCAGACACTACAAATAATGAATATTTATTCTAAATTCTTTAAGGAATGAGAGGTTTGTCTACTGTCATCTTTTGATATTAACATAAACATTGCCAGCTACACACATTATGGAAAATACTATATTTCCAGTATGATAATTTTGAGTTTTCATGAATTATATCTGAAGCATAAAAAAAGACCTGAGTTCAGAACCCATAACTCTTGTAAATGCTGGCCAAGTAGCTTAAGGGTATTCCTAGTACTTCTATGGGAAGATAAGATGTAGGGATAGGAAGCCTTCAGGGCAGCCAGACTGGCATACACAATGAAAGCCAACAAAAAGACCCTGTCTTAAATGAAGTGGAAGAAGACTATCTTCACACACACATACATGTACACATGCATGTGCGCGCACACACACATACACACCCAGAGAGAGAGAAAGAGAGAATAAAAGACCAATAGAAACAATGGGCATGTGACTATAATAGGCTTTATACTAAATATTATATTCATATTACAAA
This sequence comes from Rhombomys opimus, assembly GCA_010120015.1. NCBI lineage: Eukaryota > Metazoa > Chordata > Mammalia > Rodentia > Muridae > Rhombomys > Rhombomys opimus. The sequence goes on along the minus strand of REGO01000588.1, from coordinate 22,663 downwards.
CAGTTAAAGTTTCGCAAACTCATCATAAGACACCATTAAAATAGAAACCCCAATTAAATACCATATCGCAATATTCAGAACACTGCAAGTTAAACACTAATAATACTAAACACTAATAATACTAAACACTGGAAATTTCATATATAAGGCTCATAAAATGATTATGGGTCAGCAGGTGGTTTAGCTACCTTGAGAAACTGCATGGTATTATTACCTAAAGGTGATTGTTTCGCTTTCTCTGATGGTTTTTCATCAGTTTTGCTTCTTTCCTTTCAATTTTTAACTTTCACCTTTGATGAACTCACAAGTTATAGCACATCCCTGAACCTGGCAACCCAGGAAGCCTCAGTCCTTACTAAACTGTTTTTTTTTGGGGGGGGGAGGGTCGGGATCTGTGGCTCCCTGGAAAGCTGTCACTATAGGTTTTTCCCCCTTTTTATCCACAAAAAGTGCATTTATCTGTTAATCCTTAGGGACTGTATCTTAGTCCTATTTAGCACCAACCCTGGAAGCTTGAATTTACCAAAACCATTTGTTGGAGGAATGGAAATAGCCTGTCACTTGAATCCATGTGCTCTACTCATGCTCTGAATCACCTAATAGAAAAACAGCCTCTTTTGGGTGTCACTGTGGTCAGCAGAGGACCTCTTTGAGTGGCTAGGCTGTCACAGTAAGCAAAACTTGCAAACTCTGCTCACCAAACTAAAATTCAGGTCATGGGTAGACTTTTCCTTAATGTTTCCTTTTCATACTTGTCACAGAAAATCAGTTCTGTACCTACTCTTACCCCACAGAATATTAGGTGAGCATTACTGTCACTTTCCATAATCTACTTTATTGTTGTTGGATAATTTTATCCATACCATGTAACAATGAAATCTGTATCAGTGAAAGCAGTTTGTAAAGTCTTTAGTATTCCTGATCTCAAAAGTGCTGCTAAACAGTGGCAAAAAGAACTTGATCAAAAAGGAATAAAACTGGTAAGTTTATTCATAGCACTGTTTTTACTCCTTTATATTTAGAAGTCTTGCACCAGATATCCAAGTAATACCTATATTTATTTTTGGAAACCTTAGAAGCACCTTTGACCTTCAAGTATATATAAACAAGTTTTGTACTGCCTAAATCTGTAGGTCAGCTATTTCCCAAGTTCTCTATAAAATGCTGCTAGAACCATCTCATTTTCCTCTGTATATACTGTTATTATGTATGGTATCACTTTACTCATTTACTTCTTCCTTTTGGTTATACCCTCAAAGTTCAACAGAATAAATTGTGGTGGCTATTAATGTTACACGTAAAATATTTATGCTCATTAATTACGGTGAAGTCGCCTTTCCAATAGTAGTATATATATTTAGTTTTTAAAGTATACTCTCTTCAAAAATCAAGTTTTGCATGAGAATTAATACTGCCTATAGGTTAAAATGTGTGAAATTGTAAAGAAGAACGGGAGAAGTTTTCTTTAAAATGATAACTTTTAAAAGTTACCCAAAGTGTCACTGAAACATTATAGTTAACTATGTATTTTTTTAATTTATTTTAAACTCAGTGTGAACAAGTTTGGCAGACATCATCTTACCATTTATTATACACTGACTGGATTAAATTTGTGAAAAGTTGTCTGTACAGAACATCTACACATCTTTTCAGATCAAAACATAAACACTTAAAGGACTTAGCTCCATTAGTTTAAACATTTGAAAGTTATAGTCAGTTAGCAACAAACACTAAGTAAATACCTGCTAATTTGGTCTTAAACATTATTGACTGCATATTTTTCTATGCAGAAAGTAAAAAATATTGAAAGTGTAAACAGAAAGCCAATTAATCAATTACTTTTAAACTTCTTTCAGATTATTTTAATTAACTTGCCTTATATTTTGGGGTACTAAAGATGATCCCTTGGGCATCACACATAGTTGGCAAGTGCTCTATCACTGACAAAAAACCTATTCGTCCTTATTTTAATGAGAAAGTAAAACTGCCAACACAGTACACTGGAAATGTGCTCTGTTTTCAGGTAAAGAGTACTTTTTGACATACTTGGCTCTGCTCTTTAGCAGAAAAAGAACAAAAAATAATACGCTTTTGTAATTTCATGAGATGTCCCCAGTGACTGGGAGGAATTCCAACTAGTGTTCAACACTATAACCCAGGAACCAAGAAAGAGAGAGTCCATTTAAAGATCAAGATCTCTGAAAACAGTAACAACAACTGAATTTGCCAGAATTACAGGATTCCTCTTATCTATTTCAGGGAAGATGAACTTTTCTTTTTACGTAGATAAAGCAAGTCTAGAAAGAGAAAAAATTTCTGTGATTTCTACTACACAGATTTAACTAGAAGTTGAAAATAACACTCTAAAAATCATTTCTTTATTTTTTTAAAGAAAACACTTTATAGTATGTTTGTAGTTACTTCATTTTGAGATGGATTAAGAGGTCATGAAATTGTTTAAATATACACATACATGCACGCACACACACACACAAAACCTTCCTGTGACTTTCACTTTTTCCTTCAATTTTCATGTGTGCTTCCCCAGCTTCATTCTCCTCCTCTGTGAGTTTCCTTCTTTGCTCCATATTCCAAAGCCTTACGAAGAATTTTTCTTAGCCCCTTAAAGCCTTGTATCGGTTACTATAAACACAGGCATCAAAAGATAGCTATTTGTAACATTCGCATGGAAATAAAACAAAATTCCTGAGGGTTTTAGAGGAATTTTCAAAGTTACTTATAAAGGAAATAGTATTGTTCCCTAGGAAAAAATATAGGAATTTATTTTCAAAAAGGAGAAATAGAAACATAATCTGTGATGGTAGTACATTATATTTATGTTTGTAATCTTACTGTGTATTACCCTATGAATTAAAAAAATCCATTTCTTATCTCCCTATGTTCAAGAAAAACATTTCATGAATATCTCACTGCTAACTTTTTATTCTAGAATGTCTCATAAACCCTTTACAACAAGTGTCTACTGTGCATCTATTATTTTTTATATTAATTTTTATTTTTTATATTAATCACAGGTTATTTACTTTGTATTCCAGCCATAGACCCCTTCCTCATTCTCTCCCAAACCCAACCTTCCTCCCTCAGCTCCTCCCTGCCCCTTTCCATGTCCACAGCTTGGGGAGGTCCTCCTCCCCTTCCATCTGACCCTAACTTATCAGGTATCTTCAGGACTGGCTGCCATGTCCTCCTCTGTGACCTAGCAAGGCTGTTCCTCCCTCAGGGATGGAGGGAAAGGAACCAGTCATTGAGTTCACATCAGAAATAGTTCTTGTTCCCCTTACTAGGGAAAACCCACTTAGATACTGAGCTACCATGGGCTACATCCGAACAAGGGTTCTATGTTATATCCAACATGGTTCTTGTTTGGAGAAACAGTTTCACATGGTATACTCTCACTTATATAGACCTATAAGATATGATAAACATAATGAAATCTGTACACCTAAAAATGATAAACAAGAAAGTGGATCCGGGGTAAGATGATCAATCCTCACTTAGAAAGAAAAATGGGATAAATGTGGGAAGAAGGAAAAAACAAGTAAAGGACAAGAGCCTACCGCAGAGGGTCTCTGAGAGACTCTACCTAGCAGTGTATGAAAGCAAATGTGGAGACTCATAATCAAACCTTTGGCAGAGTGCAGGGAATCATACAAAAAAAGGTGGAGGTAATACGACCAGTAGAGGACAGGAGCTCCACAAGGACAAAATGTATCAGGGCACAGGGGTTCTCTATGAGACTTTGCATCTATTCTTATCTTGATAATCTTTGATCATTCCTTTAACATATTTGATCAAGAATGGTTTCATCATTTTCATCATTTAACAAATATAAATGAATACTAGAAGTCATCAATATAAGAATTTCAGCATATTTATAGGCTTTGGAAGAAAAGAAAAGCAAAGGAAGTTGTAAGATATAATGTGGTTTCCATTTCATATACCTTTTCAGACATGGACTTTTTTTTTTTTTTCTTAAATCATCAAATTGATACAGTGGAAGAATAACTGCAAATACCAAAAGAAAAAGCAAGCACTTACAAGTGCTAATGCTCACAGACACAAATCAAAAGAGAACAAAAGACACCCCCTTCCCCTATCTCTTTGCATCTTACCATAAAAGTAGATACCATAAAAACCAATGTCTGCAGACCCCCTATCTCCTTACAGCAACATCAAAGTTTTCTCAGTAACTACAGTCTTTAAATAAATAACCAGGATCAGATGAATGGGGGGAGGTCCCCCCCTATCAGTGGACTTGGAAAGGGGCACAGTGGTGATGAGGGAGGGAGGGAGGGACTGGGAGGGAATGAGGGTTCGGGGCACGGCTGGGATACAGAATTAATAAAATGTAACTGATAAAAATAAAATAAATAAATAAATAACCATAAATATCAACCTACCTTCATGTGTGTTGAGTGTTATAGTTTCTAGAATTCTTTCACCATCCATGCTTTTTTAAAAAAATGAAAATTATTCATAAATGTTTAAGTTGTGTCCAAGTTTGTTTTTGTTTTTAAGACACTGTTTCATATTGGGACCCAGGCCAGTCTTGAACTCATAGAGCAGCACAGATTGGTCTCAACTCATGACAATATTACTGACTCATCTTTCCAAGTGCTGGAATATAGGAGTTATTGTTTACTTTTTTAACATACAGGCTCAAGATCATGTTGTAAGATTGAATTTTCTAGTCATTTAAGATTACAGCTATTTAGTCAATGAATTATCATTATGTTTTAACCCTCTCACGTTCAGATGTTTTGAATTTTATGTTAGAATCTTATATTTATTTCTACTGAAATTGTCTTTGTGGGTTGAGTATGGCCATTAATCCAGAGGTGAAGGCAGTATACTCGCAAGCTTAATCTTAACTTGGGCTAGTGTGAATCTGCTATAATAATAATCATCATCATCGTCATCAACATCATCATCATAATCATCATCATCACCATCAAATCAGTAAATTAAACAAACCCCAAATTGTATTTTTATCTTATCTAGGTTCTTTAGGTGGCCATATCCATCTTTTCTTTTCACATTTAATGTATTTATTTGTTCTTTTTCACAGTTAGCTGTTTAGTGTATTTATTTGTTCTTTTTCACAGTTAGCTGTTTAATTTGATATTTTTAAGTTTCTGCATAGTAATATTTTACAGAAACAGCAGGCCCAAGGACAAGATCAAAAGGCATATCCCTACAGTGACGTTTAAGTCATATAGAGCCAGTTTTCTAGAGCTCTTACAGTTGTCCTATGTGAAGTTTCTTTCTGATTGGCAAGGCTTCATTAATTGGCACACTAAATGCAAGGCAATAGAACAAGCTAATTTGTTCAACAGACTATTATGCCCAATAGAAAACATTTCCTCACCCTGTCTATATGAGCATCATCAGAAACTTTACCAAGTCAAGATCACAGAACATTGGAGATTTGTCTCTACTATTACCTCACATAAACTACCACCTAGTGAATCCTAGTGGGAGAAAACATTGCTTGTTTTTCAGGAAAATTATTTCTAGTTACCAGAAGTTATTTAGTTTTCCCATCTTATGTACTTTCATTTTTTAAAATATTTTCCTTGCTATCTCCTGGACAAATTAAAAATGCTATACTTTCATTATCAACAATTTAGAAAAATTCAAGGTTGTGTGAATGTATGTGCACCTCTCTCTCTCTAGTTCTCTCTCTCTCTGGTGTGTGTGTGTGTGTGTGTGTGTGTGTGTGTGTGTGTGTGTGTTTGTGTGTGTACATGCTTATGTGATCTGTTCCGTTTAGCCTCTTCATTCTTGAAAGATGGATGGAGTGAGAATGGGAGAATAATATGATGAATGAAAAGAAACATATAAAACATACCTCTTAGTTAATAATATCTCCCCTAGCTTAACTTTCTGGGTGAAATATAGCCTACCAAGAGGGAGCAACTGTATCGCAAGTTGGGAATTTCACTAAACAGAGTCCTCGCTGAGAAGGAAACAAAGGGCATCTCTTGAAATGAAAAATAAGTAGTGATGCTCCATGAGAGTTACACTTAAAGAAACAAAATATTGTTTTTCTAATAAAAATTCTATAGGGGGAAAATTACAATATGTGCTTCTAAAAATTGGGGAAAATCAACCTCCATTTATAAAATTTGCCAGTTTTAGTTTTTGTAAATATATATACACATTTATAGCTATTTCATAATGTCCCACCTGTCTTTCACACTCTCTGTTTTAATGAATTTCTTTTTTAAATTCATTTTTCCCTCTGTATTACTCCAGAAGCCACAGAATTAAGCAGTTGGGTTTGGAGACTGCTCATGGCCTTTCTTTGCATGCTGAATGTGTTCAAGAGCAAGCCAGAAAGATCTACATTCATTTACAACCTTTAGGATGTATTTATCAGAGAGTGTTTATTGACTGCTCTTCTGGCATGTGGCCCAAAGCGTTTAACAATTTCACAGAGGTCCTCTGAAAGACTCTAGCCAGCAGGGAATTAAAGCATATGTTGAGACTCATAGCCAAAATTTGGTCAGAGTGCAGGGAATCTTATGAAATAAGGGGGAGATAGAAAGACCTGGAGGGAAGAGGAGCTCCCCAAGGAGAAAAATAGAACCAAAATATGTGTGCCCAAGGGTTTTTTCTTAGACTGGTACTCCAAGCAAAGATCATTACTGGAGATAACCTAGAACCCCTGCACAAATGGGGTTCTCCAAGTGGGTTTCTCTAGTAAAGGGAACAGGGACTGTCTCTGACATGAACTCAGTGGCTGGCTCTTTGATCACCTCCCCATTAGGGGAAGCACAGCCTGTGTTTACCAAGGCCTGTGCTTGGTAAGAGGAAGACAATGCAGCCAGTCTTGCTATGACCTGATAGGCTAGAGACAAAGGGAAGGTGGGGATGACCTCCCCTATCAGTGGACTGGGGATGGAACATGGGAGGAGAAGAGGGAGGGAGGGTAGGATTGGGAGGGCTAAAAGAGAGGCTACAGCTGGTATAAGAAATGAATAAATTGTAATGAATAAATAAATAATTTAAAAAGATTTCATCAATATTCAACAGCTGGTGCCACCTAATATCTGTCCTTTCCATTCATCACTAGAATCAAAGAGAAACACTTCCCAGTCACAAAAGAAGGAGGACCAAACTACAAACTAATAAACAAAAGAATTCACAGTTTAAGAAGTCCATTGGCTGAATTAATTTACATTATCTTCATTGGAATACCTCTGTCCCTTTGGTAAGTAACTATGGTAACAGCAGTGCAGTATGAGGCAAATAAGAAACTCACTTATTTTTTATGAGAGACAATCAACAAAAGAAGAGTTCTGCTGAAGAATCTAGTAAAAATGCCACCCCCAACTGTCACTTGAAATGAGTATGAAAAGTTGAGAAATGAACATTACAGGGAAAGGAAGTATTTTAAACAATACCTAGATACAGCTGAGGTTTTGGCATCCACCTCAAATCAACACAGATTTGGATGCAAAAATCTATCAGCCTTTGAGTACCTCAAATATCAACCAAGTACTAGGACAGACTATACAGCACTCAATCTTTCTACAAAGAAATAATCAGACTTTTAAAATCATGTTATTAAAATATGCTGCTGCTAATTGCCCATCTTGGAAACTGTTTTCATTGCTGTTATACATATGAATTATGAATGACACAGCTGATGCCATTCTGTATGCTTCAATGTTAAAAAGTATTGTTTGAATCCTTGATTTTTTTTCCAAACCTATGATGGTAATTAATTTGAATAAATACAAACAAGTTTGCAATTGATTCCCTGATATTTAAATAGACATTATTTTAACTAACTGTTTCTAAGAGGAATGTGTAATTAAAAAACTTTGAACTAACATTTAAAAAGTTACATAACAGCCAGTGCTGTTCTTCAACCAGTCTGACTGGGCTATTATAATTACTAGAAAAAGATGTACAACCTATGAGCAACCCTATATACGAAAAGGTCATAAATTATTTTTGTATAATAGTCTGTTACCTTGGGTAATTTAGAAATGTGGCCTACCAGGGAGATGGGGTAAAGAGCTGAAAGCTTCTTTATTAATTAGTGAAAAATTGGCCTTTTCCTATTCAGGAAAGTCTATTCTATATTAGTTGACATCTGTTTAAGTAATCACTAGTTAAAACTTCTTTGGACGTTTTATTTTCTTGTCACCCTAGTGGTGATAAAATTTATTTCAGTATATTCAGCCCAATATACACCCACTGACAGATTCCTTATAATAGCATATAAAGATAGTATATAGAAAAGAGGCATAGTTTCTACTAAAATCTTAAATTCTTTTCTTTTCCCTCAAAACATTATTTTTGGAGCCAAATCACACCCAGGTTGGTTTTCTCTTTACTTAAAAGTACTCTGTAATCTACTGATTGAAAAATATTGCCAAAGTGAAAGAGGGCTTTAGTAATTGTATGCAGGTAGAAGAGAATATAAGGCAAAACTTATTAAGATCCCAAATAAATAAATAAGTGCTCCAGTTTTCAATAATTTATCATTTTCTGTCATTTTATCATTAACAGCTTTCAAAGCTCTATCTGATAGAAGGTGATACAAAGAAATTGAGAGCAGTAATCAAGTGAGAAGTTAGAAATGATATACCAGCTGGGTCCACATCAACTTGTCAAAACCTGAATAGAGTTCAATACCTGAAGCAGATTCTGGAGTTGTTGAAAAAGCCTGCATGAGATACTGATATATTTTCTTCATATAATGCAGAATGACTGAATTAATGTCAAAAGACAGAAATTTATGAGGACAGATGATTGGCAGCCAAACTCCTTATAAAATAGAAGCCAAGTATAGCAATGCTAAACTATCCAAACACTGTGTACATTCTCGTTTCTTTCAGTATCTGAATATGCCAATATATCAATAGCCCTTGCAAGCAAATTAGATAGGACTCAGCTGAGGTAGATTTCAACCTCCCCTGTTATCATCTACCTTGAGAATGTTAGACTCTTGAAAAAAAATTTATACTAAAAATCTTCTAACAGTTAACTTTTATCCCAGAACTGTTTTGCTGAGGTTGGAGGTGAGCACCCCCACCCTCCCACACCACCCCCAAAAATCTAAAGCGGCACAAGGTAATTTTAAAATCCATTCTGTAAAAGCTACACTGTTTGTAGAGTTTGAAAATCTCAGCAACAAAGCTCAGGTGCTTTCTCAAACATATGCTTTATCATGGTCAGCTTCTAAATGTATTCATAAAGATGTAATTGTTTTAATAATCCTAACTTCCATGCCAGCTGTTTTTCCTGTCACTCCATCTTGCCAATAAGTTGGCTGCTTTAAGTAATCAAGACAGCGCAAAATGGCATCTTTCTCCTGATTCTGTCATCTTCCTGAAAGCATTCTATTACTGCGGACTGCTGTGAACCAGAAAGTCTTTTTGAATTCCAACAGCTCCCCTTTCACATGATTCAAGTTAGGTTAGGTGGACATGCCTAACATGATTCTCTCACCCAATTTATTATGCAGCTGCTACAACATCATTGTGGTAACCACTCTGACTATCTGATATATCAGTGGAACAAAACCTCCACCTCGGAGCAGACACATGAGCCAGAGCAGTGTTCTGCATTTAACGAGTATTCTTCCTGCCTAAAACAGTGGATCTGCAAATATCCTTCAGTGTCTGCTAGCTCTCATACAGACACAATGCCTTTGGATTACATTCTTTTTCTAATTTTATCAAGAGTAGTTCATATTATTGAGAATGAATTTGGGGCTGATTTTAACTTATTTTCTCAGCACTTTAAGCATAAAACTCTGTTTTGATTTCGCTTTTGAAATCAGGGAGTTGAGGGTTAAGTTCTTTGTCTCTGTTTTATTATAAAACACAACATGTAGTTTTTCAATGAAACTTGCCTAGTGAATTCATGGAAGCAAAATGAAACAAGAGGATTTTTCAAGAACTTAGTGGCTAATTTGCGTGTTTCTCCCAAGGGGTAGAAACAAGAGCTTGGTATTTTTTATGCTTCTTTTTTAATTTTTTATATTATTTGCTTTAATTTTTTAATTACAATTTATTCACTTTGTATCCCACCTGTAGGCTCCTCCCTCACTCACCCCAATCCTACCTACCGTTCCTCTTCTCCTACCTTAACCCTCTCCCAGTCCACTGATAGGGGAGGTCATCCTCCCATTCCATCTCATCCGAGCACATAAGGTCTCATCTGGACTGGATGCATTGTCTTCCTCTGTTGTCTGGTAAGGCTGCTCCCCCTTCCGGGGGAGATAATCAAAGAGACAGCCACTGAGTTTATGCCAGAGACTGTCCCTGTCCAATTACTAGGGAACCAGCTTGGACATTGAGCTGCCATGGATTACATCTGTGCAGGTGTTCTAGGTTATCTCCAAGAATGGTCCTTGTTCAGAGTAGCAGTCTCAGAAAAAACCCCTGTGCCAAGATTTATTGGTTCTGTTGCTCTCCTTGCAGAGCTCCTGTCCCTCCAGGTCTTTCTATCTCCCCCTTCTTTCATAAGATTCCCTGCACTCTACCCAAATTTTGACTGAGTCTCAGTGTCTGTTTGATGCTATCCAGGGGAGAGTTTCTCAGAGTCTTTCTGTAGAAGGTTCCTGTCCCTGTTTTCTCTCTATTCGATATACATCCCCTTTGACTTTCTGAGTGAGGATTGATCATATTATCCCAGGTCCTCCTTTTTAATTAGCTTCTTTGGGTGTACAGATTTTAGTATGATTATCCTATCTTAAAGGACTAGTATCCACTTAGAAGTGAGTATATACCATGTGTGTTGTTCTGCTTCTGGAATACCTCTATCCCACCATTTGCTGAAAATTTCATGATTTCCATGTTTTTAATTGTTGAGTGGTATTCATTTGTGTAAATGTAGCACAGTTTCTGTAACTATTCCTCAACTGAATGACATATGAGTTGTTTCCTGCTTCTGACCATTACAAATAAAGTTGCTATGAACATGGTTGAGCAAAAGAACTTGTAACTTGAGCATATTTTGGATTTACTTAGGAGTGCTATAGCTGGATCTTCAAGTAACACTATCCCTAATTGTCTGAGAAATCACCAGATTGATTTCCAAAGTGGTTGTACAAGGTTACATTCCCACCTGAAATGGAGGAGGATTCCCCCTTTTCCACAGCCTCTCCAGCAGGCATTGCCACTTGAGGTTTCTTTTTAATTCTTTTTAATTTTTTTTTAATTACAGTTTATTCACTTTTTATCCCACCTGTAGCTCACTCCCTCCTCCCCTCCAAACTCCATCCTCTCTCCCTCTTTTCCACTCATTACCCTCCCCCAGTCCACTGATAGAGGAGGTCTTCCTCCCTTTCCTTCTGATCCTACTCTATCAAGTCTCATCAGGAGTGGCTGTATTGTTTTCCTTTGTGGCCTCGTAAGGATACACCCTCCTGAGGGGGAGCTGATCAAAGAGCAGGCCAATCAGTTCATGTCAGATACAGTAGCTGTTCCCTTTACTAGGAAACCCATTTAGACACTGAAGTGCCATAAGTTACATCTGTAGAGGGGTTCTAGGTTATCCCCATGAATGGTCCTTGGTTGGAGTAGCAGTCTCCTAAAAGACCCCTGTGCCCAGATTTTTTTGGTTCTGTTTCCTTGTGGAGCTCCTGTCCCTTCCAGGTCTTACTATCCCCCACTTCTTTCCTATGATTCCCAGCACTCCACCTAAAGTTTGGCTATAAGTCTCAGTATCTGTTTTGATACTGCAGTGTAGAGTCTTTCAGAGGCCCTCCATAATAGGCTCCTGACCTGTTTCCTGTTTTCTCCTTCTTCTAATGCCCATCCCTTTTAAAACTGCAGAATTTACTGGAAATGAATACCATATCCTAAGCGTATATCCAAAAGATGCTCAAGTATACAACAAGGACATTTGCTCAACCTTGATTGTAGCAACTTTATTTGTGATAGCCAGAATCTGGAAACAACCCTGATACCCCTCAACTGAGGAATGGATACAGAAATTGTGGTTCATTTACACAACAGAAAGCTGTTCAGCAATTAAAAACAAGGAAATAATGAAATTTGCAGACAAATGGTGGGAACTGGAAAAGATCATTCTGAGTATCCCAGAAGCAGAAAGACACACAGGGTATATACTCACTAATAAGTGGATATTAGGCATGTAATATGGTATAAACATACTAAAATTTGTACACCTAAAGAAACTAATCAAGAAGGAGGACTCTGGGTAAGATCCTCAGTCCTCATTCAGAAAAGCAAAGAGGATGGACATCAGCAGAGGGAGAAAACAGTTCACTTGAGTTTTTTAACTTAGTCATTCTGATGAGTGTAAGGTGAAACCTCAGGGTCGTTTTGATTTGCATTTCTCTGATTCCTAAGAATACTTGAGCATTTCTTTAAGGGTTCTCTGCCATTTGATATTTCTCTAATGAGAATTCTCTGTTTATCTCAGTACCCCATTTTTATTGGATTACTTGATTTATTGCTGTTTATCTTTTTCAGTTCTTTACATATTCTGGATATTAGTCCTCTCTCAGATATAGTGTTTTTGAAGATCCTTTCCCAATTTGTAGGCTGTCTTTTTGTTCTCATGACAGTATCCTTTGTGTTACAGAATCTTTTCTGTAACATGCTTTCCTATTTATTGATTGTTGCTCTTAGAACCCGTGCTGTTGGTGTTCTGTTCAGGAGGTTATTTTCTGAACCAGTGAGTTCAAGGCTCTTCCCAAGTTTTTCTTCTAAATGGTTTAAAGTTTTTAGGTTTTATATTTATTTGTCAAAAATCAAGTATCTGTAGGTGTGTGTGTTTATTTCTGGATCTTCTATTTGATTCCACAGATTCATGATTCAGTTTCTATGCCAGCACCATGCAGTTTTTATTATTATTTATGTATTTTATAGCTTGAGACTGGGGATGGTGATACCTCCAGAAGAACTTTTATTGTATAGGATTGTTTCAGCGATTCTGGGTTTCATGTTATTCCATTTGAATTTGAGATTTTATTCTTTAAAGATCTGTAAAGAAAAAAAGTTCTATAAAGAATTGTGTTGGTAATTTGATGGGAATTACAATGAATCTGTAGTTTGCTTTTGTTAAGACTGCCATTTTCAGTATGTTAATCCTGCCAAGCCATGACCATATTTCCATCCTCTGATGTCTTCTATGTCTTCTTCTATTTCTTTCTACAGAGAAAGAAAAGAAAGAAAGAGAAGTTTTTGTTTTTGTTTTTGTTTTTGTTTTTGTTTTTTTTCATGCAAGTCTTGCTTGGTTAGAGTTACACCAAGATATTTTATGTACTTTGTGGCTAATATGAAGGATGTTGTTTCCTTTATTTCCATCTCAGCTCATTTGTCTTGTGCCTTTTCCCTGATTTCAGTGGGATTGATTTAACTTTCGCTCTGTTTAGTGTGATGATGGCTATAGTCTTTCTGTACATTATCTTTACTATGTATGTGCCTTGTATCAATGATCTCCCTAAGACTTTTTTTTTTCCTTCAGTTTGTTGGACTTCAGAGAGGAAGTGATTAAATCACAGAAAGATATAAAAGAAACAGAAGAATGTTCAAACAAACAGGTGAAGAAATTGAAGGAAAAAAAAGCAGGAAAATACAGACAGATAGGTGAAGGAAAACAATAAAATGTTTTAAGATTTGAAGAAAGAATTGAAAAAAAATTAAAGAAAGAACAGAGGAAATCGGAAGGGGGCAGGAAGGAGATGAGGGAGGGAGGGGAGGATTGGGAGGGAAAGAGAGAGAGTGGGATACAGCTGGGCTACAAGTGAATGTATAAGGTTATTTAAAAATAAAAAAAATATTAAAAAAAGAAAACAGGAACTTCAGAGGTAAGCAAAACCAACAGACTATAAGAGATGGAAGAAAGATTCTCAGGTGTGGAAGAAACAATTGAAGAAATTGAAGTATCCATCAAAGAAAATGATAAATATAAAAAATTCTTGACATAAAACTTCCAAAAAATCCAATAAAATATGAAAAGACAAAACCTAAGGGTAATAGGAATAGAGAAAAGAAAAGAAGAAGATTCCCTTCTCCACGGCCCAGAAAATATTTTCAACAAAATCATAGAAGAAAATTTCACTAATTTAAAGGAGAAGCCTATAAACATAAAAGAGGCCCAGAGAACACCTAATAAATTAGACCAGAAAAGAAAATGCTCCAGCTACATAATACTCAAACAGTAAGAATACAAAACAAATAAAAATACAAAAAGCTGCAAGGGAAAAAAGCCAAGTAACATATAAAGGTAAACCTATCAGAATCACAGCTGGCTTCTCAACAGAGACCATGAAAGACAGAAGGGCCAGGACAGATAGCATGTAGACCCTACGAGAACACATATCTCAGCCCAGGCTACTCTAATTAATCATAGATAGAGAAAACATGATATACAACAAGAAATCAAATTTAAGCAATACCTACCTCAAATCCATTATTACAGAATATTCTAGAAGAAAAAATACAAGTCATGGAAACTAACTACTTCCAGGAAAACACAGGAAATAAATAACCTCACTAGAGCAAAACAAAAAGCAGCCAAGCACACAAACACACTACTACAACCAACATCAAAATCAAAGATTCTAACAGCCACTGGTCATTAATCTCTCCAAAATCAATAAGCTCAACTCTCCAATAAAAAGACACAGACTAACAGAATGGAAGCATAAACAAGACCCAAAAATCTGTTGCATTCAAGAAACACATTTAAGTCACAAAGATATACATCACCTGAGATTAAGGGCTGAGAGATGGTTTCCCAAGCAAATGCATCCAAGAAGCAAGCAGGAGTAGTCATTTAATATCTAATTAAATAGATTTTCAAACAAAATGAATCAAAAATCATAGGGAACGTCACTTCGTAGTCATTAAAGTAAAATTCCACCAAGAAGACATCACAATTCTGAACATCTATGCCCCAAATAAAAGGGCACCCACATTTGTAAAAGAAATATTAATAAAAGTGAAACCAGACATAGATCTTCACACATTAATACTGGGAGATTTCAACACTCCACTCTCAACAAAGGACACATCAACAAGACAGAAATTAAACAAAGAAACAATGACTCTAACAGAGGTCATGTATCAAATGGTTCTAAAAGATATCTACAGAACCTTTCACCCAAGCACAAAAGAATTTACCTTCTCCTCAGCACCTAAAGGAACCTTCTCCAAAATAAACTATATATACGGTCACAAAGCAAGCTTCAACAGATACAAGAAGGTTGAAATCATCCCTTGTATCCTATCTGACCACCATGGACTAAAGACTGAAATGAACAAAAACAGAAATAGCAAAAAGCCTACATACACATAGAAACTGAACAACTTGCTAATCAATGAAAGCTGTGTCAGGGAAGAAATAAAGAAATTAAAGTCTTCATAGAGTTCATTGAAAATAAAGGCACAACATACCCAAAGTATGGGACACAATGGAAGCAGTGTTAAAAGGAAGTTTTATAGCAACAAGGGTCTTCAAGAAGAAATTGGAAATATCTCATTCAAGCAACTTAATGGCTCACCTGAAAGCCCTAGTTAAAAAAAATAAGAAGAAGCAGACACACACAAGAGGAGTAGACTACTGGAAATAATCAAAGTCAGGGCTGATTTCCTTGTTTTTGATTGCTGAGTAGAATCCCACTGTGTAAATGTAAAACAATTTCTGTACCCATTCCTCATTTGAGGGACATCTGGGTTGTTTCCAGATTCTGGCTATTATGAAGCTTCTAAGACATAGTTGAGTAAATGTCCTTGTTATATACTTGAGCATATTGTGGATATATGCCTAGGGGTGATATAGCTGGATCTTGTGGTAGAACTATTTTGAATTTTCTGAGAAAGCACCAGATTGATTTCCAAAACGGTTGTACTCTTTACAATCCTACCAGCAACGGAGTAGATTTCCTGTTTTACTACATCCTCTCAATCATATATTTTTCACTTGACTATTTGATCTCAGCCATTCTGATAGGGGTTAGGTGAAATCTCAGGGTCATTTTAATTTGCATTTCCCTGGTGAATAAAGACATTGAACATCTCTTTAAGTGTTTCTCTACCATTTTATATTCCTCTATTGAGAATTATCTGTTTAGTTCTGCACCCCGTTTTTAAATTGGATTGCATGATTTGTTGATTTTTAACTTCTTGTGTTCTTTATATATTCTAGATATTAGCCCTCTCTCAGATATAGGGTTGGTGAAGATCCTTTCTCAGTCTGTAGTCTGTCATTTTGTTCTGATGACAGTGTCCTTTGCTTTACATAAGCTTTTTAGTTTCAAGAGGTTCCATTTATTGATTGTTGATCTTAGAGCCTGTGCTGTTGGTGTTCCATTCATGTAGTTGTGTCATATGCCAATGAGTTCAAGGTTCTTTCCCACTTTTTCTTCGAACAGGTTTAGTGTGTCTTCTTTTATCCACTTGGACTTTAGTTTTGGGAACAGTGATAAATGTGGATCTATTTGTATTTTTTTACAAGTAGACATCTAGTTAGACCAGCACAATTAATTGAAGAAGATATCTTTTTTCCGTTATATGGTTTTGGCTTCTTTGTCAAAGTCAAGAATCCTTTAGCGTGTGGTTTTATTTCTGGCTCTTCTATTCAATTCCATTGATCCAACATTCTGCCTTTATGTCAGTACCATGCAGTTTTTATTACTATTCCTCTGTAGTATAGCTTGAGTTCCGGGATGGGTTACCTCCAGAAGATCTTTCATTGTACAGGAATGTATTAGTTATTCTGGGTTTTTCTTTTGTCCATATGAAGTTGAAAATTGTTATTTCAAGTTCTGTCAAGAATTGTGTTGGTATTTTGATGAGAATTGTATTGAATCTGTAGGTTGCTTTTGGCAAGATGGCCATTTTAAACTATCTTATTCTTGCCGATCCATAAGCAAGGGAGATCTTTCCATCTTTTGATATTTTCTTCAATTTTTTTTCTTCAGAGACATGAAGTTTTTTTTCAAACAGGTCTTCCACTTGCTTGGTTAGTGTCAAACCAAGTTACCTTATGTTATTAGTGGCTATTGTAAAAGATATTGTTTCCCTAATTTCTTTCTCTGTCCTATTGTCTTTTATATACAGGAGGGCTACTGACTTTTTCGAGTTATTTTTTTATCCAGCCACTTTGCTGAAGATGTTTATCAGCAGAAGAAGTTCTCTAATTGAATTTTTGATGTCACTCATGTATATTTTCTTATCATCTGCAAATGGTGATACAATGACTTCTTCCTTTCTGATTTGTATCCCCTTGATTTCCTTTATTTGTCTTATTGCCCTAGGTAGGATTTCAAGTACTCTTTTGCAGAGATATGTAGAGAGTGGTCAGCCTTGCCTTATCCCTGTTTTAAGTTTCTCTCCATTTAGTTTGATGTTGGCTATAAACTTGCTGTACATTGTCTTTACTATGGTTGGGTTTGTGCCTTGAATCTCTGATCTCTCCATGACTTTAATCATGAATGGGTTTTGGATTATGTAAAATGCCTTTTTGGCTTCTAAGTAGATGATCATGCAGTTTTTCTTCTTCAATTTGTTTATATGGTGGATTACATTCATGGATTTCCATATATTTAACCACCCCTTCATGCCTTGGATGAAGTCTACTTGGACATGTTGTATGATATCTTTTATGTGTTCTTGGATTTGGTTGGCAAGTATTTATTGAGTATTTTTGCATTAATGTTCATAAGAGAGATATTTCGTGTGTGTGTGTGTGTGTGTGTGTGTGTCTTTTTGTGTGTTTAGGTATCAAGGTGACTGTGGCCTCATAGAATGAGATTGGTAATATTATATTTGTTTCTATTTTGTGGAATAGTTAGAAGAGAATTAGAGTTAGTTCTTTCAAGGTCTGGTAGAATTCTGCCCTGAAACCATCTGGCACTGGGATTTTATTTTTATTTGTTTATTTACTTTTTTGAAAGAGACTTTTTGATGACTGCTTCTATTTCCTTAGTTGGTATAGGTCAATTTTATCTACTTATCTGATATTGATTTAATAATCATAAATCAACTCTATCAAGAAATTGTCCACTTCATTTATATTTTCAAATTTTGTGGCATATATGTTTTAGTATTTTGGAACACAACCTGCTCCTGGGTTACCCATCAACTTATAACTTCATCATGTGTCACCAGCCAGGTGGCCACACCTGGAAAGCATGGTTACCTTGCCCCTTAAAGGGCCAACCTCAACACGTGGTCTCCTTCTCACTCTCTTACTCTCTCTCTCTCTCTCACGCTTTCTCTCTCTCTCTTGGGGTGCCTCCTTTCTCTTTCTTTCTCTCTCCCCACCATGTCCTGTTTTCCCACTCCCTCCATATCCACTTAATAAACCTCTTGCATAGAAGATCAGTTGACCCAGCCTCACTTCTCTTTTAGTAACAATATGCTTTTGTAATAAGACATAATGATTGTTTGGATTTTCTCAGTGTCTGTTCTTATGTCCCTCTTTTTCTTTATGATTTGTTTTTATTTTGATAATTTTTCTTTTTCTTTTTGTTAGTTTGGCTAAGTGTTCATGTTTATTGATTTTCTCAAAGGACCAGCTCTTGGTCTCATTGATTCTTTGAATATTCTTTTTTTCTAATTCACTGATTTTAGCTCTGAGTTTGATTATTTCCAATCTTCTATTCCTTTTGCGAGTGTTTGTTTCTTTTTTTCCTAGGGATTTCAGGTGTGCCCTTAAGTTGCTTGTATGAGATGTCTCCAACTTCTTTCTGGAGGCACTTAGTGCTATGAAATTTCCTCTTAGAACTAATTTCATTTGCCCATAAGTTTGGCTAAGTTTTGCCTTCATTTTTATTGAATTTCAGGAAGTCTCTAATTTGTTTTAAGGTTTTTTCCCTGACCAAACTATCATTTAGTAGAGTTGTTTAGTTACCATGTGTATGTAGGCATTTCATTATTTCTGTTTTTGTTGAGGTTAATTTTAGGCCATGGTGGTCTGATAGGATAAAAAGGATTATTTACATCGTCTTGTTTCTGTTAAGGCTTGCTTTGTGACCAACTTTATGGTCATTTTTTAGAAGGTTCCATGAGGTGCTGAAAAGAAGTTACACTCCTCAGATTTTGGGTGAAAAGTTCTGTAATCATCAATCAGGTCCATTTGATTTAGGACCCCTGTAATTATCATTATTTCCCTACTTAGCTTCTGTCTAGATGATCTGTCCCTTGGTGAGAGTGGAGTGTTGAAGTCTTCCACTATTACTGTATTGGGATCAATGTGTGATTTAACCTTTAATAAGGTTTCATTTGCAAATGCAGGTGCTCTTTTATTTGGGTCATAGATGTTCAGAATGGTGGTGTCTTCATGGTTGCTTTTTTGATGAGAATGAAGTGCCCTTTCTCCTCTTTTTTGATTAATTTTGGTTGAAAGTCTATGTTAATAGATATTAGGATAGCTACCCCAGCTTGTTTTCTGGGTCCATTTGCTTGAAAACCCCTTTTCAGCCCTTTATCTTTGTTGCAGAGGTGTGTTTCTTGGATACAGCAGAATGTTGGATCCTGTTTCCGGACCCATTCTGTTTGTGTTTTTTCATTGTAGATTTGTGTCCGTTGATGTTGATAGATAATAGTGATCAATGAATGTTAGTTCCTTATATTGTGGAATTGGTGGTGTTACTGTTATTGCTTTTTTTTCTTTTCTTTTTGTTTGTTTTTTGTTTGTTTGTTTGTTTTGAATTATATCTACCCTGTGTTTTCTTGGATGTAGTTGATTTTGTTGGGTTAGCATTTTCCTTCTAGTATCTTCAGTAGGGCTGTTTTTTTGCATGTGATTTGATAGTATACATGAGTGGCCCCCCAAAAAATTTACCAGAGAATTCCTTTGCCCCGACCTGCGGGGCTTCAACAGGGTTTCTAAGATGGAGAGATTGGAAGGAATGGGGGGCGATAAAGACAATAGACACAGGAATGAAAGTCAAGTCTGTTTGTCTGAACAAGGCTTCCGTTTATTAGAAATTTTTACCCAACTTATATAGGAGAAGGCAGGAAAGGGGGAAGGTTAATCTACTGCTGCAGGAAATAGGAAGAGTGATTTCATGGGTTAAATATTGTACCTGCAAGATACCATAAGGATGTTCTCTTAAGATATCTTACAGATGCTCTAACAAATGGGTGTCCTCACAATCTATCACCTTTGATTTAGTGTCTTAGATAACTCTTTCACTAAATAGCTTTAGGTTTCCAATAAATGACCTTTGCTCTCTACTTGGCTTTGGCTTCTGTAAGTACCTTTGTCTCCACTAGATAGCTTTGGCTCACTAATTGACTTTGGCTTCTATAGATACCTTTGTCTCCACTAGATAGCTTTGACTTTAGCTTCCGTACATAGCTTTGGCTCCCGGCATCTCCTCCCTTCTTAAACAATATAAGAGGCTAGCAGGTAGATTTTGAAAATGAGGTCTTTTGCAGAAGGTGGGCATTAACCAGAGGGGCAAAGTAGTGACCTGATCCTCCCAAGGCTTTTGAAGCCTTTTTGGTTGTCTTTTTGGGGAGGAGAGGAAGACCCCATCAACACTGGAGGGCATCCCCAGCAGGTTGTGGTTAGGGGCAATCAGACACCAACCTCTATGCAATCAGGTTTGCTTCTTAGGGG
The DNA here is from genome assembly GCA_010120015.1 of Rhombomys opimus. Taxonomy (NCBI): domain Eukaryota; kingdom Metazoa; phylum Chordata; class Mammalia; order Rodentia; family Muridae; genus Rhombomys; species Rhombomys opimus. The sequence continues at coordinate 2,071 of REGO01000588.1, read as the reverse complement.
ACTCAGAAGCAGGCAATTGGGCCCTCCCCTTGCAATGTCATTTTGCACCCCATTACAGATACCCGGGAAAGCATTTATCTGAGTTTCATGCTGTTCTCATGAGAGCCAAATGCAAGCAGTCAAGACCCATGTGATGGGCTGTCAGCAGTCTTCTTCGGGCTCAGCTAAACCTCTGTCAGCCAAATCAAGTCTGTGATAATGGACTTGTATGGGTTTAGATGCCAGGGAGTCAATTTGCTGTTTTACAAAGCCAGTAAGTCTTTTAATGGCCCATGGGCTGAAAGATACTAGGAGAAGGAAACCCACCAAGGGTCCCAAGATTGAAGGAAGGAGGGTGGTGAGCCAGGGAGAAGTTGAAAAGCAATTATGAAACCAACTCTCCTCTTGTTCTCTCTGTCTCTTTCCCTCTTCTAAGCCTTCCCTAACCTAGCAATGCTGTCTCTTACAATCCCAGTATAATCTGTGTAAAAGCAGCACACTTCCTTAAGGGCAGCACATAAGCAGTCATCTTGACTGGAGGGGTCTTCTTTTACATCATTACCATTGTCAGGAGAAAACTCCTCATCCACTTGTTGCACCAGGCGTTCCAGTAGCCATCAAGCTGAATCCTTTTCCTGTGAAAGAAACACAGACAGCTCCTCATCCCCATATGAGTACAGGATCGGTCTATGCCATTGGTTTGTTAAAGGATTTCTCCATTTTACTTTAGCAAAAGTTTTTTGGCTTTTGTATGCCAAAATATATCGGTAGCAGATTTACCATGCTTATCCAATTTTTTTAGAAAATTTAGGTGTCCAGGGGAGTGGCTCCCCCTTCTTTGTTTTTTGCAAGTAAATCTTAATTGTTTGGTAGGCACACTCTAGCATGCCTTGTAGCAAGGTATTCCAGTTATATGAGAAACTTGAAACTGTTGACAATTATTTTAAAAGATTGTTTAGTATATTCTGCTCCATTGTCAGTTTTAAATTGCTTAGGGGGGGTGGTGGCGGGGCAGCCGAGGAGGCGTTGGCAGCGGCTCGGACCCACGCGGCGCTGCGGCCCGCCTGGCCTGCAAAGCTTCCACCGGCTCGGCGGCACGATTCCCTTTGACTTCAGGAGGTGAGTGAGACCCGGGGCCGAGACCCTCTCTGCAGCCGGCGACGACCCCGCGTTGCGTGCAAAGGCGACCCCAGTGCACAGTGCACGCCTCTGCAGGCCCTGGGGGACTGCGGCCTTTCTCGGGGCTTGGAGCCCTACCACCAGCCCCTCGTGCAATCCGGGCCACCCCACGCACTCTCTTTCCGCAGCGAGGGGTCCCCAGCTTGCCCCTGACACCTTGCATTCATTCCCCTCCCCCAATCTGGGAACCATATTTCCTCCTAACTCCCAAATAAAAAGAGCCATCATCAAAAAAAATAATAATAATAAAATAAAAAAATAAAATAAATAAATAAATTGCTTAGGATCTCGTAGAGTATTAAAAGCCTGTAGACAATGAGCAATAACATTTTTTTTGTAGTTTCTTCTGGTTGAGGAGTTGCAAAAATAAATCCAGAATAGGTATCAATGCAAACATGTACATATTTTAATTTTTCAAATTTAGGAATTATGGGTAATATCCTTTTGCCAAATCTGATTTGGACCCAATTCTTTAGGACCGACTCCCAAATGAGAAACAGGCTGAAATTGAGGATAAGTACTATAAGCCTTGATTATACTACATGCCTGTGTCTTAGTCAACCCATATTTAAGCCTGAAGGTTTGACTATTAAGATGATGCATGTTATGGGTATCTTGGGCTCTTTAACTGTAAACAATAAACTTTATTGTTGGCTTTATTTGCCAATGCATTACCTTTTGGACAGGGGTCCTGGCAAATTAGAATGAGCCCTCAAATGTTCTATAAAAAAGAATAAGTTTCTTTTTTGTATCAAGTTTTGAATTTGTAAAAATAAAATTCCAGCAGGAGAAGATATCTGGATTTGACTGCAAAACCTGCACTCCCGGCGCAGGGTCTCCGTACGGCTCCCTCCCCAAAGAGACTCACAGACCGCGGTTCGATGCAAAAGCAAGAGGCAGTTTATTCCGATCG
>REGO01000587.1:983464-996996 GCA_010120015.1 Rhombomys opimus | reverse complement strand
ATCATTATAACAAATATCTGTATGGTATACATTAAAGGTTGGGCAAACCTTATACATTTATTAAATATGATTCATTAGATTTTGAACTAATTTAATTAAAGAAATTACTCATGACTAGATAGACATTGTAGGAATGAACAAGAGACCGAAGCAAAAAAATATGTAGGCCTGTTATGTGACCATACACTAAACATTGAAAGAAATGTCAATAATATTTTTAAAAAGATAGTAAACCAAGTCTCTGAGATCATAATCAATAATATAGTAAATTATCTCACAAACCTCATCTGGAGGCCAGGCTATATTGTAAGGCTTTGGATCAAAAGGATATTGGGAGAAAAATAAAAATATAACCAAATAATCAAGACAACCTATATCCACTTTCTCTAGAAGATTCTGACAATCATAAAAGAGAAAGAAGCAACATAGTAAAGAAATAAGTTACCTGTTAAAGGCCACATCAGAAAATCAATGTTCAAATATGTAATTATGAATATTTAATAACAGCTATCAATGAAAGCTATTACCTTGACAGCAATGTAGAGAATATTAATAACTGGAATATGGTTCTCAGAAAGTAAAAAGAAAAGCCTGTGGAGAGACTACTCACATAAAACAGAAGCAATAAAAATAAAAATCACAAAATTAGTAAGTTTACTGAAAATATTAAAATGTTACAAATAATAAAATAAACTTACAATCACAAAATACATGAATAAGCTTATAGACAGATACATACATAAGAAAAAACATAAAAATCAAATGTATTGAAAAAAACTGATTGGTAAGAGAATGGGTAGACACTGCGTCCCAGTGAGTCAGAAATGAGAGGTCAGTGTGTTAAGAATTGACTATTCCAGAGCTAGAAGGAGAAGAGCTTCAGTTGAGTTTTGTACAGAGTGGGAGATTAAGGCTGATTTCCAGGCTATTACCTGTTGCTATTCACTTTTCTGAGCATAGTTTGCAGATGCTGTCTTATCTCCAGAGTATATTTTTGGCATCTATGTCAAAATTCAGGTAGTTGTGGTCTTGTGATTTACACCTAAATGCTCCATTCCATCCCATTTTTCTGCATGTCTGTGTCATGCCAGAAGTATGCTGGTTTTATTATTTTTGCTCAGTGATAAAACTTTAAATGGGTATTTGGAGATGTTAGCACTATTCTTGTATGTTTAGGATTGCTTTGCTTCGCTGGTAATGCCATATAAAATTTCAGACTTTTTTTATTGTTTGTTTGCTTGTGAAGGACGGCTTTAAAGTTTGAATATCATCAAATGAGTATTGTTGCTTCTGGTAGGGCACACATTTTCATGAGCATGGCAGCTTTCCCCTTTTCCTTGTATTTTCTTCAATTCCTTGACTTAGTGTCTGAAAATGTTTGTCTCTTTTGTTAGGTATATTCCCAGTTTTATTATTATTATTATTAATTATTATTATTATTGTGTGTGTGTGTGTGTGTGGCTATTGTGAATAGGACAGTTTTTTTTCCAGTATGCTTGTTACTAGTCTACAGTAAGATTGCTAATTTTTATATGTAAATTTGTAAAAACTGTGTACCTGCTGTAATAGATTCTTGGTTGAATCTTTATGTTCTTTCATGGCTAAAATCACATAACAACCTTTATTTCTTCTGGTTTTAGTTGTATCTCTTTTATTCCTTTTTCTTCTCTCTGTCTGGTTAAGACTTTGAGCACTGTATTGGATAGGAATGGAGTTTGTGAATATCCTTGTTATGTTATTGATTTGAGAGGAAATTGAGACAATTAATATTTAAAGTACTTATTGAAATATATGTATTGATTCATACCATTTTCTTCATTTCGTGGTGATTGTTTTCTTAGTTTTTCTTTGCTCAGCCAGTGGCCCAACACTGATTATTTCCCCCAGTAGCTTTTTTGGATTCACTTACTCCTTCTTGAGTCTGAAGTATTCCTTCTTGGGTACTCTGTAGGGCTCATTGGTGATCATAAATTAATTAAGCTTTACTTTATCACAGTAAGCTTCTTAATCTTTAAGTTACGGTAGATTGCGTTGGTTGGTATAGCATTCTGTGCTGCCATTTGTGCTCTTTCTGAGCATTAGTCTAAGCTCTGAGGATATTAATGTCTCCACTGAAATCTCAGCTATCTTTATATGTGAGCTTTCTCTCCTGCAGCTTCTAGTATGTTTACTTTGTTCTGTGCATTTAATGTTTTGACTATTATATGACACAGGAAATTGTTTTCTGCTCCTGCCTGTTTAGTGTTCTGTATGCTTCTTCCTCATGGGTGGTCACCTCTTACCCTAGATTTAGAAAACTTTTTGTCTCTAATTTTATTGAAACTATTTTCTATGCCTTTGACCTCAATTTTTCCACTTCTTCTATGAATTTTTGTAGCTTTTGTAAAAAACAAACAAACAAAAAAACCTTTGCTCCAAAGATCCTGCATGTTCCCTTTATTAAAAAATTATCATTTTCTTTGATTGAATGGTCCAGTTATTCTACTTTTAATCCAAGCTCTAATATTCTGTCTTAAAATCAATATATTATATTGGTTAGGTTTTTACTGAATATTTTTTTTCTGAATATTTTTTATACTTTCTGAATTTCTCATTTTAGTTTGAGTGTTCTTTAGCATTCCTTTCTATTGTCTTCTATAATTGTATCTTGAAGTTTTCCTTCTTCAGGCAGTTCTTTGTTTTTTATGGGTGTTCATTCCAGTTTTTATTTATGTCTCCTTTGAGTTCTGTGAACAGATTCATACTGTTATTTTGAATTCATGGTCTTGAGGATTATGTAAATTGACCTCACCAGGCAACATTGCTATGGATTAAATAATTTTCTGAGAAGATTCACTATCTTGACTTTTCATGTTCTATGTATATCTATGTTGGAATTTGGACTGTGTGCTTCAGTATTGATATTTTCCCCTGCTTGGTTAAGTTGGCATTTATTATTTGCTGAGAGCTGAACTTATCATGTTCAGCTGGAAGATGAGTCTTGTGACCACTCACTGATGATTAATGCTAGAGGTTAAAGAGGTGGTCCTGGTTCAGCTATGAAAAGTCACAGCTCCTGATTTAAAGCACAGACAGTCTGTACTGCAAGCAGGCTATTGCTGTAGTTTCTCACAATTTTAAGAAATTTAGCTGAGTGCCATAGTGGGACACAAAGATGCTCTGACAGATCCCCAAATTATGACAGTAGGGTCTCAAAGTAAAGACGAAGTAGAGGTTGCCCATAGAATGAGAAAGTGCTCAACCTAGGTCCTCAGATGTAGGTGTTAAGATCTCAAAAGGAGCCAGGCACAGTGGCACACACCTGTAATCCCAGCACTCATGGAGGCTGAGGCAGGTGGATATCTATGAGTTTGAGGTCAGCCTGGTCTACAAAGTGAGTCCAAGTTAACCAAAGGTACACAAAAACCCTGTCTCAAAAAAACCCAAACCAACCAACCAACCAACCAACCAACCAACCAACCAACCAACCAACAAACAAACTGACCAACAAACCAACCAACCAAACAACAAACCCCCAAAAAGATAGCTGTGGAGAGATTAATACACATAAGTCTTCAGATAGCAGGGTTAGACTCACAGAAAGGTAGGAATGGAGGGCTTCCTATATGATAAGCAGGCACTAGGAGAAGGTCTTTTGACTGGAGAAACATTAATTTATTGTAGACTAAACAACTGATGAGAAATGTATGCTAAATCAAATGCATCAAAGATGTTCATATCTTGGTTGTGAAGCTACCCTTTAATGGCTAGCCATCTCTCCAGTCATTGACATGAACTCAGTTGCTTGCTAATTGATCATTTCTCCCTGGTGGGGCAACCTAGACAGCCCACAGATGAAGAGGATCCTGATGGGACTTGATAGGCTAGGTTCAGACAGTATGGGGGGAGGATTTCTCCTATCAGTGGACTAGGAAAGAGGAATAGGGTAGGAAGAGGGAGGAAGGGTGCGACCAGGAGGAGATAAGAGAGGGGGCTACAACTGAGATACAAAGTGAGTGAATTGTAAATAAGATCAACAACAACAATAATAATAAGCAAAATTTTTCATATCTTTTGAATGGAAATTAAGAACTATTTTAAAACTTTTATGATATATAAATATAAAACACCTCAGATAAACTTATAATCTAGTCAGATATGTACACATTTCTATTCATTTTGGACTCTGAATTATTTTATGAAATATGCAGTATATGTAGGAAAATGTAAAGTAGGTCAAAGCTAAGCTCAGAGAATATAAAGTAGTAAAGAGATTGCATTTTTTAAGATGATATTTATACATCCTGAATCACGGTTTTAAATTACCACAGTTACTGGGGACTCTAAGGCATGGAGGCTATTGACTGGTCCCTAGATTGAGTTCTGGGAGATAACTAACATGAAGAGGACTGGACTCACCTTGACAAACCAAACCACTTGCTTCAGATCTAGCTGGCGTGGTCAGTCTGAACTTGCTAAGGTTTTTCCATTACTTCTACTCACTTTCAGAAATTCATGAAATGAGCATTGTAAAGACTGTTGTGGACTGCTACCAAGGATGGAAGTATCAAGAAATATTACTTTTTATAAGACTATTTGAGTGTCTCTAAGAACACGGATGAACTAATTACTGCTAATGAATGATATAATCCATCTGTTGGTGCTGCTAAATCCAGTAGGATTTGTTTCACGTAACTGGCAGAGTAAACAAAGTCAGAGAACATATTTTTAGGAATGATAGGAGAAAGTATTATGTTTTGAAACTAAAAGAATTATTTTCTCATTTTGTGTGGGTTTTTCTTTCTCATTTTAATTACAATTTTTGTTAGCAATTACAACAAATATCTGTGCCATTTCACCTAGGTATATTTGTTAGGAAAAATATCACAATAGGTCATTTTCCTACAAACTTATAAATCATTTAAAAGACCTTGAAAACTCATAAATCATAATTGACCATATATGAAGGAAAATATTCACATGCATCATGACATACTCAGTTGCAAATGATAGTGTTATTCTGGGTACATAGCTTTCATTGCCATCTCTGCTTAATATTCACCCTTGGTAGAGGCTTGAGTTTCCTACTTGACTCTTTGTTACCAACTATGACAGTAATAGGGTTTAATTTCTCTTCACAATTCTTACAGACATATTTCTGGGCCAACTGAGAAAGTCTTGTGAGACTGGAGGAGTTAATTAGGGTTGGCAAACTTTTCACTGAGGTATTGCAAATTAGTTACTTAAACTATTTCATATTTCAAAGTAGGATCTAATTTTAATGCAAAATTAAACTACAGGAACATTTTCAATGTCATTTGCATGGTTCTGCACACTGTGCTCCTACCCAACTCAGTGAAGGCAACCTGTTAGCGGCCTTGAGGGAAACACTTCTATCAAAGATGGTGTGTGGAAGGGCCGTTTTTGCCGTTAATAGTGTTTATTTTACATATATGAACCAGGCATGAGCTATGTGAAGCTGGAGCTGTGCACACTGTTTGCATTAAGAGAAGCACCGACTCTTCCCGCCTTTATTTTCTTGAGTGGGAATCACTTAGGGCCCCTCGTTTGTCACTGCCAGGTGCTAAGCCCTTTTTAGCCAGGGCCTTGGGACAGCCTTGGGATGACAGCTGTGACAGAGAGCCACTGTAACTGCAGGTGCTGAGTGTGCACTTTCTGAATGTCTCTGGGCCACTAATCCCACTTTCCTGGGAAAGTCTTACTAAGAGAGAAAGGAGAGAGTGAAAGTGGTATAAACTCCTGGAGGAAAGCATCTGGTCACCCTGGGCTGGTCGGCAAGAATCAGACTGACAGGAAAAGGGTGAGCATAAAGTCAGTGAAGACCTTCAGAGAAGAGTCTATCTTTACTGCTGATTTTAGGATTTCCTGTGCTATGTGGTAATTTTAAAGGTTATATTGCCTCTGTCAATGCCAGAAACAATAGCCAAGAGATTACCTTGATGTTTGCACTACTTTAATATTATTGTAAAGATTTTTGTATCTACCCCAGTTTATGTAAATCAAGCTGTGTTTTCTGAATATTAATACATTTCTGAATCATCTTTGTCTTTATAATTTTTAAATCATGATATATAGGCCTATGTATCTACATTAGCCAGTGTCGTGAAGGGTGCTTTGTGGGCTGTCTCTTTAGGTTTTAGGTTTTATTGCTTGGGCACATCATTTTTAAAAGAAATTCATAACAATAAAACCAAGTGGTAACAAAAGCCTCAAAACATATATTTGATAGTTACATCTTTATTCGGGGATTTTACGTCTTACTTAGCCTACCATTGCTTTTTCTTTTTCCATTTACCCAAAAGCAGAGGCAATTAGAGTATTTAGTCAGCAAAGTAAGTATCCAAGTGAGCACATCTGACTGCAGGATACTAGGTTTACCCAAATGTTCTGTGTTAACGCCATTTCCATTATGATCCTTTAGTCTCATGTGTTCTTATTCCACAATACATTTCATCTCACTGTTTCATCCCATAATTAGAGGGATAACTGGTTTATCTCCAGGAGTGGGTGCTCCTTCGAGGATGTGTTACAAAGTCCTTTATGATATAGCTTTACCAAGCTTGGTAGTATTGAAGGAACTCACAGCTTTAGGGCATGTCTCCTGTTAAGAATATACAACATGTTGTGAACCTATCCTCAGACTCTGACAGTGAATTAGAATCAGTTTTAGACAGTCTGCCTCTTTACCATTACACTAGCCCTATTCTACACCATCTCATCACTGCCTCTCATGTGACTATTTTTAACTGTTTCTTAAACAGTTCTTCCTCTACGCCTACTCTAGTCCAATCAATTATCAATACCGCAAGGAGAGATAACTCTAAAAAGTGAAATATGTTGAGATCATTTCTTTACTTAAGGTCCTGAAAATTCTGTTCTCTGTGGAATCAAATCTAACCTTAAAATTTCATTTCATGGAAAGAATCTTTATGCCCTGTCTTCCATCTTGCCTCCCCTCAGCACGTGCCTTCTGTTATGCTCAGTGTTTCTGATACATACATGATCTCAGTGGAATTTCTTCTCCCTTACGCATCTTTTTCTCCTGCTTTTCTTCAGGCTTTAAGTATTTTTCTGGTCCTTTCATTTGTTAGTGTTCATTTTTTACTATTTGCTTATGTATCTGCGTGTTGACAGTATTATGCTTGTTCAAATGAGCCTCTTTGATTGGTGCCATTGCAAGAATTAGAATAGGTTTTAGAATTAAATAAGGGGCATTTCAAAGTTCTACCCAATTAATTAAAACGGAAGAGGTTGGGACATTTTAAAAAATGGTTATTAAAGAACACCAGCAGCACAGGCTCTAAGAGCAACAATCAATAAATGGGACCTCATGAAACCGAAAAGCTTCTTGAAAGCAAAAGACGCTGTCAACAGAACAAAACGACAGCCTACAGACTGGGAAAGGATCTTCATCAACCCTAAATCTGAAAGAGGGCTTTATCCAGAATATATAAAGAACTAAAGAAGTTAAAAAGCAATAAATCAAGTAATCCAATTAAAAAAAATGGAGTACAGAGCTAAACAGAATTCTCTGTAGAGGAATAAAGAATGGCAGAGAAACACTTAAAGAGATGCTCAAATCCTTAGCTATTAGGGAAATGCAAATCAAAACGACCCTGAGATTTCACCTTACACCCATCAAAATGGCCAAAATCAAAAATTTAAATGAAAACACATGTTGGAGTTGTTGTGGAGAAAGGAGAACCCTCCTCCATTGCTGGTGGGAATGTAAGCTGGTACAACAACTTTGGAAGTCAATCTGACGCTTTCTCAGACAATTAGGAATAGTGCTTCCCTCAAGTCCCAGCTATCCACTGCTAGGCACATACCCAAAATTTGCTCAAGTTTGCAACAAGGACATTTGCTCAACCATGTTTGTAGCAGCTTTATTTGTAATAGCCAGAATTTGGAAACAACCCAGATGTCCATCAACGGAGGAATGGATACAGAAATTGTGGTATTTTTACACAATAGAATACTACTCAGCAATCAAAAATGAGGAAATCATGAAATTTTCAGACAAATGGTGAGATCTAGAAAAGATCATTCTGAGTGAAGTATCCCAGAAGGAGAAAGACACACATGGTATATACTCGCTTATATAGATCTATGAGATATGATAAACATAATGAAATCTATACACCTAAAGAAGATAAACAAGAAAGAGGACACAGGGTAAAATGATCAACCCTCACTTAGAAAGACATATGGGAGGTGCATTGGACATAGGAGAAAACGAATAACAGGACAGGAGCCTACTGCAGAGGGCCTCTGAAAGACTCTACCTAGGAGCATATCAAAGCAGATACTAAGACTCATAACCAAACCTTGGGCAGAGTGCAGGGAATCATATGAAAGAAGGGGGAGTTAGTATGACGTGGAAAGGATAGGAGCTCCACAAGGACCAAATATATCTGGGCACAGGGTCTTTTCTGAGATTGACATTCCACCAAGGACCGTGTATGGATATAACCTAGAACCTCTGCTAGGATGTAGCCCGTGATAGCTCAGTAACCAATTGGTTTCCCATAGTAAGAGGAACAGGGACTATTTCTGACATGAACTCAAAGGCAGGCTCTTTGACCTCCCCGCCCCTCAAGGGAGGAGCAGTCCTGCTAGGCCATAGAGGAGGACTTTGCAGCCAGTCCCAAAGATACCTGATAAAACAGGGTCAGCTGAAAGGGGAGGAGGTCCTCCCCAAGCAGTGGATTTGGAAAGGGGCAGGGAGGAGAAGAAGGAGTGAGCGTGGGGTTGGGAAGGAATGAGGGAGTGGGATACACCTGGGATACAGAGTTAATAAAATGTAACTAATAATAAAAATTTTAAAAAAGGCAACTAGGAAAAAATGGTTATTAAAATGTATAATAGAACTAAAATAATTAAATAATGGACTAGGAATAAACAAAATATTTCTGTAACAGAATAAGACTTTGAAAAACAATTCTAGACACAAATAAAATTAAATGAAGATAGAACAAATCCTCTGTGATATTGTTATAATAGAATCATCTACTGATAAAGGATGGAGTTAGTTTGTAAAACTCTATACACAAAAGCTAGCAAGTTGTTACAAAATGGCAATATTTATAACTGAAGATTTGCATTGTTATTAACTTGTCAAGATGTTTTACCTAGAGAAAATCATGAAGAGCAAATATGGTATATGGTTGAATGATGGTGTTTGTGTGTGTGTGCATGTGCGTGTGTGTGTGTACAAGTATAATTGTGGCAACAATTTCAAAAATAGAGTTCAAAGACGACATATAATAAGCAGAAATAATGTGAAAATGCATGGCATGTACTAGGTTCACTAGCTATAATCTTTCTCCTGGTCATTCAGTATACTAATACAACATAAAACGAAAGGCTCAGGGCAATAAATTATCAGAATGGGAAATGAGAATGTTTGGTTAAAATGTACATGGATTCTGAGAAATATAATTTGAAATCCAATCAGATATCGTCTGTTTGAAACTGATGCTTGTTAAAATAAGCATATCAAGGATAGTTGACGTGAAAGGGAAGCATATGAATCTCTAGAGAGTATAGTTTGGTACCAATTTTATGAAGCGCAGTTATGCCCTTTAGCTTAGTGATTCCAATTTAGTTTATTTTTAGGAATAAACTTTGGATTTCACAAACATTAACTTGTACATTGAATGAAAAATAAACTGGCATATTATTTATAATCTTAAAATCAAATGACAAAATAGGTGCATAGGAACATGATATTTGTCACAAAGAGATGAAATAATAAAAGACAAATCAGTAACATAGATCACTTATTCTGGAAAACTTTCTGGAATTTGTTTTATTTGTAGTCTTTAGACAATAATGTTTAAGAAGTAAAACTCATCTGTCTCTGGAAGTATTTTCAGGGCTGGGATATCTTTGTTCAGCTTCAGTTTCACTTTTGTGTTTTGTTCTGTTTTATACAACATGTTCAGTAGAATTTTTTTTTTTTTTTGGCCCATGACACATGTAAGAATTTAAAATGTATAAGTCAAGGATTTTTGTTATGTATATTTTAACTTATGCTATTAAAAGTCCTCCCTACTGCCTTTTGCTTAGAGAATTTCTCAAGATTTTAGATACTGAAAAGTCAGTATGGAGAAAATAGGTCACATTACTTAGCATAGCAAAACATTATGAAATTATCTGGCCTCCAAGAATCCGTGATTGAGTAGGTCATAGTGCCTAGGGGAGAATCCTACTAAAATTATTCTGTTAAATGGACATAGTATTAAATTATGCCCTTAGTTCTTATCTTTATATGCATAAATTAGTTTAGCTCTCAGCCCTCATCATAGAAACTTCTTTGTGTCGTAAAAGATGATTAATGGCGAGACTCACAGCTGGCCAATGAGCAGAGAATGAAAGACTGTGGAGAGCTCAATCCTTTATAGGACATCTATATCACAGCTCCTTCCCTTTGTGGGATATCTATATTACTGCTCCTAACCTAAAGGCTCTCATATGATCTTGGATGAGAGCTAAGAAGATTTAAAGAGTCAGGAATAAGACTTCCGTGAAACAGTGTTTTCTGGATATGGCAGGGCTGTTGATTTAATCCTCTTCCACTTGGTTAGTTATGAGCTCCCAGCAGTGTGGCCATGTGCACAAGACCTGTCAAGATCAAAGCTGCCAAAATTCTAGTGTGGACAAAGGAGTGTTCAGGAAGTCCTAACCTTAACTGAGGTGTGATTGGCCATTAATGGCTGCTGCTGGGTGAGGAAGAGTGTGAGGGTTTGTTTTTGTTTTTGTTTTTTTTTTCTTTGTTGTTTGTTTTTGGAATGTAGCACAGGATAAGCTACTTACACTTTTAGTGGATGGTGCTATGCCCATGTGTATACTGTCAGAACTCAGAAGACTCAGTGGGTTTAAAATCAGTACATAACACCTTGTGGGGGTGGGAGAGGCAGCCTTACCAGGCCACAGAGGAAGACAATGCAGCCAGTCCTGATAGGCTATGGTCAGATGGAACGGGAGGAGGACCTTCCATATCAGTGGACTTGGGGAGGGGTATGTGAGGAGAAGGGGTTAGGGTCGGTTTGGGAGGGGACTAGGGAGGAGGCTACAGCTTGTATACAATGTGAATAAATTGTAGTAAATAAAAAAAATAAAAAAAAATCAATACATAAATTTGGGAGGAAGAAATAGTGGGAGATACGGGAGGATATGGAAGGAAAGGAATGGGAAAGGAATAGATCAAAGCATATATTATATGTATATAATATTCTCAAACATTAAATCTAAAAATTTATAGTAAAAACATGATCATAAAAAAACTATTAGTAAATTCATTAACTGGGATTTTACACAAACCCTCAGCAATAGCACATAGTCTTTCATCAGAGTTAAGTCTTCAGCAGGGATGATAAACTCCTGTTTCCCCCCATGGCTTTCTCATTGCCATATGGCTCCTAGATGGCAAGTTTGATAATGGTAGGGTGTCCTTCTTTTACTGAAGTTCCAATGCTAGAACAAGAAATGATGGCTTATATAAACAACATGAAATGTTGGTCAATATAAATTCAAGGCTTAAACAAGTATGGCTGAAAAGATTGCTCAGTGGTTAAGAGCTGATCTCCCAGAGGGCTGGGGTTTGATTCCCAGCACACACATGGTTTCTCACACCCATCTATAACTCCAGTTCTAGGGCATCTGCTACTTTCTTCCTGCCTCCATGTGGTACACAGACATACTTGCAGACCAAACATTCATACCCAGAAATAAAATTAAATATATATCTTTATATATATGACCATAATTTTTTAAAATAACATTTCATATATGTAATTGAAATGCAAATATATTAATGAAAATAATAACATTTATTTCAATGTCTACAGAGTTTGGTCAAAGCTGCTCATTCTGAATCTCCTTGCCACAACTGCTTTCGTTAAGTGTATGAGAATATAATGAACTTTCTGGGCCAAATGTTGGTAATCACATTCATTCAATCATTTGAAAAAACTTCCTAAGCATTTATCACCATCAAGCCTTTATTCAAGTCACTTAGAGGATAGGAAGTCAACAAGAATGAAGACCTACCTTTGTGAAGGCTTAATCACACTTCTACTTTTCAATGATTTGTAACCAAAGGAAAAGAAGACATTTCTTATGAGAAAACACCCACCACATTTAGAAAGCAAGTGTAGAACTTTAACTAGGATGTTGTTAGCTGTATGGGAACTGTTAGGGCTAAGTGTTTAATTGATTTTCTGAAGAAACTGCTGGGTTTCACAGAACTTCAGGGCTTGGGTTTGTCTCTTCATCCTTTTGAGTGCTTGTGATGATGTTATATGGGCAAGGACCAATATTAGCAGGATTTTCCAGTATAAAAGCATGATCCAGATATTCACTGCTAATTCAGATGTCCTGAGTGTGGGTGAGATATGGCTGAGGCAAACACTTATTCAACTAAGTCTTTGCCTATTACATAACATTTGTTTGAACAGCATAAATACTTTGTTTGTGATTTGATTTTTCTCCATCAATACAGAGAAGACAGACTCTGAGATGCATGAATGTGGCCATTATTACTTTTTCAAATGATAAGGGGTAAATGACTATTTAAAGTACATATACGTTTTATCTCTTGAATCCCCAAATCTCACTAATTACCTATAACCATATATAAAATTTGATGACTCAGAAAAGGACCAAAAGTGTGCAACTCCCACTCTTTGAGATGAATGAATTAGACCTGGTACTAAGGTGAAACTTTAAAAACACATACACACACACAAATGGAATTGCAATAAACATTTACTTTATAGGATCAAGCATGCAGAAGATGATATATGAGGTAAGAGACATTAGCTGTATATATTTCTGAAAATATTAATACCAAATATAAATTAAATTTGGTTAAAAAAACTAAAGAATATGCATACAAACTTATTTTCTGCCTCTGTAATTCTGACTGTGTTTCTAATTCAACTATCAACAGCCACACTATATATAACATATATATGAAAAATGTAGCATGCATATATTAAATGTTGACTGTTGGTATCCTGCAGGATACTTACTAATACATGTAAGCACAAGGTTAAAATGTGATTACATTTTTCATATTTCACACATTTCTTGTGATCCTTGTTCTTTGTCTCCTCTGTGTCATTTAACCACTTACCTTACATCTTACACATTTAAGTACTTTTCTTTTCAGTATTCTCCCTGACTTTTAAAATGTATGCATAAATGGTGGGACCTGGAAAGGATCATCCTGAGTGAGCTGTCCCAGAAGCAGAAAGACACACATGATATATATTCACTCATATAGACACATAACATAGGATAAACCCACTAAAAACTGTACATCTAAAGAAACTAATCAAGAGACCCTGACTAAAATGCTCAATCCCCATTCTGAAAGGCAAAGAGATTGGACATCAGAAGAAGAAGAAAACAGGAAACAGCCTAGGAACCTGCCACAGAGGGCCTCTGAAAGCCTCTGCCCTGCAGACTATCAAAGCAGATGCTGAGACTTATGGCCAACTGCTGGGCAGAGTGCATGGAACCTC
>REGO01000587.1:946848-977252 GCA_010120015.1 Rhombomys opimus | reverse complement strand
TTTATATCGTTTGAAGCTACTATGAAGGGTGTTACTTCCCTGAATTCTTTCTCAGATCAATTGTCATTTGTATATAGGAGGATTACTGTTTTTTTGAGTTGATTTTTTTTTCCAGACACTTAGCTCAAAGTGTTTATAAGCTCGAGAAGTTCTCTAGTAGAAATTTTAACATCACTTATGCATACTATTATATCATCTACAAATGAAGATATGTTGACTTCTTCATTTACAGTTTGTATCCTCTTAACCTCCTTGTCTTATTGTTCTAGCCAGAACTTTAGTATTATATTGAATAGATATGGAAAGAGTGGACAGCCTAGTTTTGTTCCTGATTTTAGATTTCTCTTCATTGATTTTGATGTTGGCTATAGGCTTTGTGTAAATTGCTTTTGTTGTTTAGATATGCCCCTTGTATCCCTGATCTCTCCACTACTTTTATAATGAAAGAGTCTTATATTTTTGTCAAGGGCATTTTTGGCATCTAATGAGATAATCGTGGATTTCTTTCACAAGTATACATTTAGAAGTAACACTATTTTATTTTGTACTTTCTTTAGAGGGTTTATTTGATACTTAAAGAGTATATTAGGCAGTAAATTTGTATGAAAATTGTATTTCATTAAATACATTTCTTCTTGATTATTAAAAAATTGTTCCTCATTCTACACTACATTTGAAACTTTTAAGCATGAAAATATGGACACATCCTAAAATAGTTAATTTTCAAGGGGGAGAATGAGTCATAGCTTGGCAAAACTACATATGATATTTATCAGAAGTGGTTGAAGTTCAATTTTAAAAGAAGCAATAGCCCATCTTTCTTTTAGCTTCTGTATCTGTCAGCTGAGGTATAACTTAATTATACTACTTTTTTTCATGTCAAATTCTAAAAAGCAGATTTCTGACAGAGTTTGTTTCATCACAAAGACTGTCTGAACAGAGTATAACGTTTGTTACAAGGGGGTAAACTACAACTTTGAAGAAATTAGTTGGAAATGAAATAGAAATGTGTAAACCTTATTAGTGTTGTATTGAATTTCATTGTCTCAAAAAGTGTTTTTCATTATACTGTCTTCACATGATGGAGGCCATTTATTGATACCTAAGCCAGCATCAGGTGGTATTGCAAAACAATAGTTGTTCTTTTTTTATTTTAACGAAAGACAAATGAGGGACAAGAAATGTAAGCCTGGATGGGTCTTGCTACATTTGTGGACAAGGAGCTTTATTTTAATGACACTCACATGTGGAGACTATACATTATCAAAGATGAAGAATTTTCAAGATTGAGTTTGAAGATGTTACAGAAATGCTCATCAAAAAGATACCCCGCTGGGAACACAAGGTCAGAGTCATCACAGAGCCATACAATCCCTGTGACCTAGGTCATTAGTAATGTGCAAAATAGCTGTAACTCCTGTGAAAATCCTGGCAGAAGAGAGAATGTTCTTTAACTGTGCTGCAAGATGAGGTTTTATAAAGGAAAAATAATATTTTTATATGAACTAAATATGCCCCCAAAGAATGAAATAACACTAAAGCTGCTGGTGCAGAGACCAAATCTAAGGAGAAGCAAAAAAGATTCTGTCCTTCCTCATAAGTTACTTGCATCTTTCAGGGCCAGTGACTGTTTGGCAGTGGATAACCCACGTGTGTGGTCTTCTTTAGGTAGG
Organism: Rhombomys opimus; assembly: GCA_010120015.1. Lineage (NCBI taxonomy): Eukaryota > Metazoa > Chordata > Mammalia > Rodentia > Muridae > Rhombomys > Rhombomys opimus. Next base: position 975,579 of record REGO01000587.1, on the reverse strand, counting down.
GCCATCTCTCCTGCTTCCAAATTTCTTCCGTTGCAATAGTTCCTTGTGTAGGGCTGAAGCCCCCTTGTCCTTTCCCCACCTACTTTGGCATGTCAACTGGTAACATTATTGTTCAGCTCATGTTTCAGCAATCTTATTGGTAAGGTTTTATCAGTACATCTCTGACATTCCTATGAGACACAATCTCACAACAAACTCTGATTCTCTGATATTACAATCTTTCTGCCTCCACCCCCTTCAACAATGTTCCCTAAACCTTAGATATGGGACTGTTTTGTAGCTGTTTCCATAACTGTGCAACTTGATTGGTTATCATTTTCTACAGTAGTCTCCATCTATTTCAAAGAGAAGTTTTTTTTTTTTTTTGAATGGTGAAGGTTACATTTTCTTTCTGGGTATAAGAACAAATGTTTATAGATTGTTGTTATGGATTATAGTGTTTCAGTAAAGTAGTGGTTGCAAATGCTTTTTTAGTACTCATGACTTCAACAGAACCAAGTAGCCAAGTGTATTTCCAGTATCAGGTATAGTTTTTTTTTTCTTTTTGGTTTCATCTTAAGTCAAATCTGAGAGCTGTTGGTTACTGCTAGTATTGTACCCTTAGAATTATTGTGCTGATCATACATGTGGTTCACAAAAGTCACAGCTGGGCAGGACTGTTAGTTACCTCCTTCTTCTGGAAGGTTGCATGGTACCTTTTGTTTTGATAAAATCTAGTTTTCAGGGAAAAGGCAGCAGGTCATTTCCAGTACATGAATCTCTGTATCTTGTTTCTGAACTTTATGGTGTTTTCAGTAAGAACTTATCTTCAGTCTCTGGTGGAAAACTAAGCACAACAATAACAGGCTGTATGTTTTGGATGGACCTGACCAACAATTCAAAAGAGGGCCTCTTGTGTCTCATGTTGGGGTTGTGTTAAGTAGTCTTTGGCTCTGGGAGATAGCACTGTCAAGCCAAATGAGAAATGATCATTAAAATAACGTGTGTATATTTATACACAGAATTGTGAGTATTACATGTTGTTTTTTTGGTAAGCAGATCATTGTGCCATTTTAGGACCTTCTTATTGTGATTTTACCTCTTTTTCTACCTCTAAATTTACCTCCTTTATCCCTCCCCAAGGAAGCCCCATTTTCCTTACCATATTACTTTTACCTCTTTACTCTTCCCCTCTCTCCATTTATCTCCCCTTTCTCTCCCATTTCCCCAATCAGATTAATCATACCATGTTATTTGCTGTTCACTTGCTCTAATCTTTCCTATCCTGCCAATGGTTATGTTTTATTTTCCTGCTTTCTGAGGTTATCCTAGGCCACATACTCATGTGAAAGATCCATGTGACGACTTTCACAGGAAAATCTTCATGTGAAGATTTGGAGCCAGGAACCTCCAAAGAGAGAGAATATTCAGCACTGTCTTTCTTGGGTCTAGGTTACCTCACTCAATATGATCCTTTTTTCCGTCCATCCACTTACCTGCAAAGTTCATTTCATTACAGTTCAGTCAGTATTCCATAGTTTATATGTACTACGTTTTCATATTCATTCGTTGGTTGAAATGTATTTAATTTTTTCCCAATTTTCTAGCTATTTTGAACATGGTTGAGCAAATATCTCTGGGATGTAGGATGTTGAGTCCTCTGGGTACACTGAAGAGTGGTATTTCTGGGTGGTATTAGATTTGTGGTAGATTTCTGGGTGGTATTAGATTTGTTTTAGCTCTTGAGAATTTACCATGATCATCTCTATAGTAATTTCACCAGTTGCCAATCCCACTAACAGTGAAAAAGGGTTCCTTCTCCCCAACATTCCCACATTTGTTGATGGTTGTTCAGTTGATATTTGCCATAGAACATTTGGTTTGAAAAAAAAAAAGACATTACAAAATTTGGCTTGTGATTAGGCCAGAATTTCCAGCATCTTTTGAAATAACCATAAACATACTTCTACTGCTTTTAAAACATAAAAAAATTGTGTGTATGAGTGTTTGCCTGTGAATATATATGTGCACCACATGCATGTCTGATGCCTACAGAGACCAGAAGAGGACATAGCATCCCTTGGAACTGAGGCTATAGGTGGTTGTAAGCCTTCTTAGAAAGAAACACTGTCATCTGAAAGAGCAGATAATGCTCAAAGCACTGAGCAATCTTTACAGCCCTGCTCTTGCCATTTTGAAACACATCATTGACAATTAGAAAATCAAAATACTGGCCAACTCCAAAAAGTGTTGAAGATTCTCATGTCCTGCATTATCAAATATTCAGGTAAGACTTAACTATTTATGTAAAAAATAAATGAGCATATCCATATCATTAAAATGTGCTTTAGTTTTACAAAGTGATAGAATTATGTATATTTGTTAATGAATTATTTTAGAGCATGTTTCTGTAGGTGAGTCTATAGTGCAATTGATCCCACATTCAACTTCTAAAATGAGTTTTCTTATGACTGATTATCAATAAATACTTTATGTGTATACCTATGTTTGAGGTTGTATAAAAATTTCATGGGGGAAAGGAGATGTGGGGGGAAAAGCCTTAAGAAGCACATGCATAGAACAGTAGTTTCAAGCCTTTCTTATTTTTAATACACTTATTTATTTGTGTTCAGTGTTTGTTTATTTATTTGTTGTGAGAGTATGTGTGTATGTGCTCACATGTGCATGGTTTGGTATGCGTGAGAAGATTAGGAAACCTGTTGCAGAAGTAGGTTTCCTTTTTTATTATGTAGGCTGTGGGGATCAGATTGAGGTACTCAGGCTTGGCAGCAAACACCTTACTCATTGAGCCATCTGAATGGCACAATTCTCATAGTCTAATGAGAGGTACCCAGAGAGCTTACAATTCCATTTCCTGTGCATTATCTCTAGCAGTTTTGATTGAATGGATTCCCAGAGGGGGTTACATACATTTGAATTTTTGTAAATTTTTCAGGGCTTTGAGAACCTCAGTAGCAGAGTCACATTAAACAAAGATTACTGACCTGGCAAACAGCTTCTGATTTGCAGTTATTGTTCTGAGTTGTATCAGAGTATTTGATCAATGCTCATGTGAATTATAAAGGTGCTGGGTTCAAGCTCACACTATGGAAGCATCAGTTAGTGTACGATGCTATAGATGGCCAGTCACCCCATAAATGTAAACTCCACAATGACCGTTTTTCTGAGTTCATTGAAAGAATCAGGAAGAGCAATCCCCACTCCAGTATTTTGGGTAAAACTGGGACTTTTCTTGACAAGCAAGACCTCTCAGTAATAAGGAAGCTGATAGTTTTACATATAGGTTTCCTAGATTTTTCACTCCATGAAAGTTAACTCTCAGCAAGCACCACAGTGGCTTGGAACAAGTTGTTTCACTGAGCATGAAAACATCCTTCTTCCTCAGTCAACTAGGCCATTTTTTCTTTTTTTTAATTCTTTATTAATTACACTTTATTCACTTTGTATCCCCCCTGTGGTACCCTCTCTACTCCCATCCCAATCCCTCTCTTCCTCCACCCTCTGCATGCATGCCACTCCCCAAGTCCACTGATAGGGGAGGTCTTCTTTTCCTTCCTTCTGATCCTAGTCAGTTAGGTCTCATTCTCCCTTATCAGTGGACTTGGAAAGTGTCAGGGAGGAGAAGAAGGTAGGAGAGTGGGATTGGGAGGGAAAGAGGGAGTGGGATGCAGCAGGGATACAAAGTTAATAAACTGTAACTAATATTTAAAAAATAAAAATTAAAAAAAGTGGCTGCATTGTCTTCTTCTGTGGCCTGGTAATGGTGCTTCCCCCTCAGGGGGAGGTAATTAAAGACCAGGCCAATCAGTTCATGTCAGAGACAGTCCCTGTTCCTATTACAATGGAACCCACTTGGATACTGAACTGTCATGGACTACATCTGTGCAGGGGTCTTAGGTTATCTCCATGCATAGTCCTTGGTTGGAATAGCAGTCACAGGAAAGACCCCTGTGCTCAGATTTTTTGGTTCTGTTGCTCTCCTTGTGGAGATCCTGTCCTCTCCAGATCTTACTGTTTCCCACTTCTTTCCTAAGATTCCCTGCACTCTGCCCAAAGGTTGCCCATAAGTCTCAGCATCTGCATTGATAGTCTGCATGATAGAGCCTTTCAGAGGTCCTCTGTGTCAGGCTCCTGACTTCTTCCCTCTTTTCTCCTTCTTCTGATGTACAGCCTCTTTGTCTTTCTGGATAGGAATTGAGCTTTTTAGCAAAAGTCTTCCCTCTTGATTAGTTTCTTTAGGTGTACAGATTGGAATAGTGCTTCCTGAGGATCCAGCTATACCCCTGCTAGGCATATACCTAAAAGAGTCTCAGGTACACAATAAGGACATTTGCTCAACCATGTTTGTAGCAGCCTTATTTGTAATAGTCAGAAGCTGGAAACAGCCCAGATGCCCCTCAGTGGAGGAATGGATGCACAAATTGTGGTATATCTACACAATGGAATATTACTCAGCAATAAAAAACAAGGAAATCATGAAATTTGCAGGTAAATGGTGGAATCTGGAAAAGATCATCCTGAGTGAGCTCTCCCAGAAGGAGAAAGATGCACACAGTATATACTCACTCATATAGACATTTTTTTTTTTCTTTTTTAAAATCTGTATTGCTGGGGATAGGATCCAAGACCGGGTAGGTGCTACACTGTGGGGACCATGGTGACATATCCCAATCATATTTGTTATTTCTCACATGCCCTGGTCTCCACTCTAGATGCAGACTACTCCATCGTTGATTTTATGGTTGTGATGGACAGAAGATAAACAACTATCTTGAGAACTTTATCACTTTAAGGAAAAAGGTGTATTAGCAATCTGTATGTATAAATTGTATTTAAAATGACAAGATCAAACTTTAATAGATTTTATTATTTGAAAGTATAAGGAAATGGAATAGAGATTCTAAATGCAACACTTATTAATAAGAGGTAATTGGAACCAGGACACTCAAGGATGCTTATCAAATAGGTTAGAACCTCATTAATTCAGTTCCTTCAGACAAGAAGAAAGCCTACAGGGCTCTTAATTATAAATATGTTCAAATATTATTTTCTGTAAATTAGTCATGATTGAGAGGAAACCTCACTAATATAAAAATCTGCACGAAAATACTCAAACTTAAGGCTCTCAACATCTAAGAATAAAAAATAAGTTCAAATATGAATTGTTCTTGATATTTGTGGCTATCATATTCAAGTGGAATTATAATCTTTAACGTTTTCTGGTTTTACTCACTGTATATTTGTAATATTATAGTTTAAAATGCATTTCATATAATTATTAAAACCACTTTAATTTTTCTTTTAAAATGCACAGAAATTTTTCATGGTTTTCTCTTGTTTTGGACTAAAATTAAGCTATTCCTTTGTTTCAGGTCTTGATAAACTTCCTGCCTCCATGTGTAACTTCTTCACCCTTCAGTGACTGAAGGCAGTGATAGAATTATCAGGGACTGCTTTCATTCACTCTCTATTATGATTCAGTCTTGAAAGGCAGTGCAAACACTATAACCTCTGCATGAATCCATGCATGTGGTATGTCTTATTGAAGCTGTTTCTAGCTTACTCTTATGTATTAACCACTTATCTTTAGATATTTTCATTTTCTTTTCTAAACACAGCACAACATACAGAGAGACACATCCACCCACATTCACACAAACACATTACACTTATGGACTGTTTACCTAGCCACAATATAGCATGATATTTTAAATTTTATCCCCAGTTAAGTCTCTGTCTTGCCTCCAATTTCTATATCATCTATCTATCTATCTATCTATCTATCTATCTATCTATCTATCTATCTATTTATCTATCTATCTATTTTATCTATTGTCTACATACTTATCTATGTATCTATCTATATGTATGTATGTATGTATGTATCTATCTATCTATCTATCTATCTATCTATCTATCTATCTATCCAGCTATCTATCAACATCTACCTATCTATAATATATCATCTGTTGCACCTATTATCTAGCTATCTATCATTTATTCATAATTTATATTTTCACTCTTCTGTCTTTAGAGCTGTCTAATTTCTCCAGTCACACCTGTCTCATCTCACATGTTTCACATGCTTTTTCACTATATGATGTCTTTCTCTAATTTGCAAATTCCTTGTCATGTTTGAATAAACAGTGGAATCATCACACTCTCAACTTTCTCTCATCTCTTCTCTAGAATAAATTGCTGAAATGAGTTCCTGACTTTCCTGGAAAGTCTTCATTTTGAGTGCATAGAAAGACCTCTGAATAAAAACAGCTTATAGCAAGTTTAAACAATGTATTTTCATGTTTAAATATCTGTTCTTCTCATTTAACTTTATGTCATCAGTGCACAGTACATGAATAATACTTTTTATTTAATTAATTTATTACAATTTATTTACTTTGTATGCCAGCTGCAGCCCCCTCCCATGTCTCCTCCCATTCGCAACCTCCCTCCTTCTATTCCCTCTATGCTCCTCCTCTAGTCCACTAAGGGTGGTCCTCCTCTCCTTTCTTCTGACCCTAGCCTATCAGTTCTCATTAGGGCTGGTTCCATCATCTTCCTCTGTGGCCTGGTAAGCCTACTCCCCACTCAAGGGGAGGTGATCAAAGAGCCAGCACTGAGTTCATGTCAGAGACAGCCTCTGCTTCCCTTAATGGGAAACCCACTTGGCAACTGAGCAGCCTATGGGCTTCCTCTGAGCAGGGGGTCTAGGTCTTCTCCTTGCATGGTCCTTAAATAATGACTAAGTCTGAGTGGATGGAGGATGATGGACAGAGAAAGGGAGGAGGGTATGCTACCTATGATGAATATGCTTCTCATTCTCAAGGTTTTTCTCAAAAAAGGATATACATACATCAAAGAATGTACAAAGATGATGTGAGGATTCAAATTTTTAATGAAGAGAATAGTTTAAGATGCTGAATATGGTTTAGACTAGACCATGACTATCTGCATAAGCATATTTACACACTGGAAAGGAGATAGTATTTTTGTGTGTCTACAGGCATAAGATGAAAGACAGGTAAAACCACACAAAAGCAATTCAATGTCTCTTGCATGTGCTGTTGTTAGAAGTGGTTTTATCCCATTAGCCCTTGAAAATTGTCCTTAGAAAACACACATCACACACATAAGAGCAATAGAATATATCTTATGACTTCAATAAAGAACACATTTAGAAAATTGACGGCCATTAATACATAGAAGCCTAGAAAAGAAGAATTACAGTGGTCAAAGTTGATTTCACTCTCCTGAATCTAATAAGGGAAAACTGCCTTGCCATGTTATCAGTTATAGAGAGAGTATGGGTGACTGACCAGGCAATTAAGTATCTCTGTCATCTCTTAGTTTTGGAAGCTGCTAGCCTGCGTTTTCTACAAAATAGTAATTTTATTCCTTCTTAAGTTTCTGATGAGGCTGAAGACTAGATAGTTATAATTTTACAGTTAGGCTTAAGTTGTTTAAGATTTAAGAAAATGTTTTAAGGTCTAGAAAGCTGTTTTTAAGTAGATGAATACAAGATATGATAGAGAATGATTTACTTACAAACCTTTAGGCTCATGTAGATAGGGCATAGATAGTATTTTCTTCAAGGTTGTTAAATAAAAATGAGCTAAACATTGTGTATGTAAATTTTATATATAGCTTTTCATAACTGATCTTACTGTATATAGTCAATTATGCATAAATAAAGTCCATATACATTTAGAAAAAAGAATTTCCTGTAACATTGTACTAACATTTCCATTTACAAGGAAGTATACAAATTCATTAGAGACTAATAATGCTACATTTAAATAATATTATATAAAGTGTGAGTTTTAGCACCAGATGTATAAAGTGAATACATGAACACTCCAAGGTATGGATGATGAATTTTTTTATTGTAGATATAAAAGAAAATAGAGTCATCTACATGAGTCCAGAGCAGGTAAAGAAAGTAGCAGATTGAACATGACCAGTAGATATAACTGGGCCATGAGAGGATGGAGAGTAAGAGAGGGAGGGAAGAGAGATATATAACAAAGAGGAGAGAGAGCAGAGAGAGTGAGCCAAAGGGATCAAGAGAGTGGAGACCAAGACAACCAGAAAAGGGGGGGGGCAGGATAAGAGTACCAAGAAAGCACATAGCTGAAATGAGAGAGTTAAATAGGAATCAGAAACAGAAAAAGGGGAAGCTGAAGAAGTTAAAGGTAGGAGACTCAGAGAGAACAGAGGAGAGCCAAGGTACAGTGAGCCTGGAGGCCAGAATGTACGTTGCTATGGTAACAAGCACCAATTAGAAATTTGTCCTGAGTTTCTTTTGGAAATGTCAAACATATTTCAATCATCCTTGTGGAATTTATGTTTACATTTTAATCTCATAAAAGTAACTTTATATTGGAGAGACTGTATGCTATTTGAATGGATACAAATATCTTGTCTGTGTATTATTCAAATATGAATTTTAAATTACAAATTGATCTTGTCAACCAGTCTTACATGACATTATTTAGCTTTTGTAAAGAAATGGAAATCTTATCAATGTAAAGATACTGATGCATTTAATTTTATGAATAGCTAAAGAAAAGAGAGGAACCACGAGTAGTGACAAGCAAAATAAGTGGTCCCATGGAAGCAAAATAGAGGACTTGAAAATACTGCAATAGTAAGATAAAAAGCAATATTTTGCCTTGTATTAGTTTTTGTATGAAAAGAGATTTATTCATATCTTTTGCAAGAAAGTGATGGAGACTAGGAAGGAAATAAGGGATAGCAACAGCAGCATCTAAGAGTTTGTCCTGTCCGCCCCATCACCGTTGTCCATCAAAGTGTTCACAGCTGGGTATGATAGAGAATTACTTTTCTCCCCTGGCACTTTACATAGCACATTCAAGAACTATGAAAAGTGGTCAGTAGGGATGAAGCTTCCATGTTAGTAGCAACTTGATTTCATCTTGTTCTCTGACTCAAATTTTAGTGTCTCCAGCAATGGGGTCTGACTTTCAAGTTATGGATAGCATTCAAGAGCAATGGCAATAAGCTGTAATGCTGGTGGTGAGCCGATAGTATCTATGGGACCTTACTGGCCAATAAATCCCAAAGAGGCATTGAACATTTAATTTGTTGGCTTCTGGTGTCAAGTAGGGGCACTGTTGCCATTTTATAAGGTAATTCCATTTTAACACTGTGTGGATGTTTGTCTTTGTCTCTGTGATTATTGTGTGTGTGTGTGTGTGTGTGTGTGTGTGTGTGTATGTGTTTTAAACTTCTACAGTAGTAAGTTCTTGTATGTCACCCTTTAAATTTTTAACAGTATCCCTGTGCTTCCTCCCTCCTCTCTTCTACCAATTTTAGCCTCCTTTTTTCATTATTCCTCTTTAACCCATTATACTGGTACAACTTATCACTCTTCCCTTCAAAGATCTTCCCCTTTGTAATTTCCTGACCTCTATGGATATTGAAACGGAAACATACATATCTGAAGACTAAAAGCTAATAATCACAATAAGAGGATGGTCATTTTCTTTCTGATGGATTACTGATTCAAAATAATTGTTTATAAATGTAAATTTATAAGCGTCTCAAAATATCTGAGTAATATCCCATTGTGTAAATTCATCACATTATAATTATCTCTCATTAGCTGGATACCTGTTGGCTATCTAGGTTGTTTCCACTACCTGGCTATTGTGAATTGAGCAGCAGTGGACAAGAATGAACAATATCTGCGTAATAGGATATGAAGTCTTTTGGGAATTTGCCCAAAAGTGATATAGCTGGATGGTATAGTATTTCTGTTAGCATTTTTTGAGGAAACTTTACACTGATTTTTGTGATGACTGTACCTGTGTGTGTATGTGTACATTTGAATTCTATAGACTTTTAGTGTTACTTCCTAAAAGTAACATGAAATGATTGGATTTGGTATTTTCAGTGAAATGATTGGATTTGGTGTTTTCAGGTAAATATTGACACACATAAAAGAATTCTGAGAGTAGTACATTTCTTGTTTTGAGAAAATGTGAAGAAAATTTATCCATAAAACTTGAGAAATATCACAGATATTAAATGGGTTGGGATGTAGTAATAAATAGGTACCTATTACTCATGCCAACATGAGACTAGATACAGAAATAAGGAAAACATTATATTCACGAACTTGGAGAAACACCTTGGAACTAATATCATACCCAAGGTCCTGCCGTAAAAGAGGACTTTTAGTTACACAATAATATTCTGAGTAAGACAAAAATAACTAGGATTTGTGCAAGGTGTGAGTGAACAATTCACTGAATGGAAATGTGTATGAAGCACAGCAATCTGCTCAGTCCCTGTGACCCAAAAGATCTGCCTTGGCATGTTCATGTGTGCAGGAGTGGTGTGTCTGAGGAAGTTCAGCACCCACATGAACACCTTCTAGAGAGGAGTAACAACTACTGGACAGTTAGTCTAAGGTAAAAAAAAGGAAGCAGGCATCCCAGAAGCAAGATTGGTTTTTAAAATTGGAAGAGAGAAACATATGGCTTATCCTTGAAGGGCACTTGCTTTTCAGAATAAGGTGTTCTGTAGCTGATGTCCCTGGACATATATCGGTGCTGCTTCCAGCCCAGGGTTCTTGCTGCTGCTGTTGTCATCTCAGGAACAGACAAGAATTGTGAAAAGTGCACTGTGAACATCCACACAAAAGAGTGAAAATGCAAGAATTGCAAATAATTTTAAAAGAGCATACTTTAGAAAATAGAGACATGTTGAAACGTAGACTGCCACAATGACTCATTGCAGCTTGAATGGAAGAGAAAGCATGTGCAATTGCAGAGGCTGGAATAGGAACAGACAACTATGAAGAGCTGAAAAGCCAGCCCATCAACCTCTGCTTAGTCACCAAAAAACAAAGCAGATAAAACATTGCTCAATATGATCAGCTCAATTACAAAAGACTCAGACTTGAGTGGATGCTAACAAAGGTTCTGAGAAAGAGTGGATGATAGAAAGCATAAGAATGAAAACAATGCATTAAATGAAGAATATAGTACCTATGATAAATTCTGTGACAACATAGAACACAGGGGAAGTGAATTTAAGATGGATACTGGCATAAATAGAGATAAAAAACAAACAATGATATAGGAACAGTATTTAAAACTTATTTCAAGGAAAGAGAATGTGTACAAAAAGGGGAAAAAGATCTCTTTCTCTCTCTGCATGTGTATGTGAGGTGAAAAACAATTATACATGTCAAGAAATTGATAATGACTACTTCTGAACACTTGCTTGATAATTGTGAAGACCACAATACAGTACTGAAGGTATTTAGACAAGACACCATTCTTAGAAGAACAAGAAAGCAATGTGGTGTGAATTGTCTCAGATAAATATCACCAGAGAAACATCTTTAAAAAAAAAACTCAAGGGAAAAATGGGAGCCAAGAATTTCATATCCACTTAAAATTTCTTCTCATTGTGTTGAGAGTCAGAAAAACAACTTACATGGCTGGAGTGTTTTGTTTTAGATATCCATCCTGTGGCACATGCCTGAAACTGAGAATTCTCTGAGATTTTCTGGAGTGACTGAAGGCACTCTGCTGTAAGCAATTGTTAGCACATGTAGTATGATCTGTGATGCATTAGAATCAACTAAGAGTGGTTTAAGTTAACAGAGCCTGTGGAAGTCAGACAAACTTACTGTGAGTTGAGCGTTGGGAATCAGCTCTTACATATGTCTAGAAAACTAACAGAAACTTGCTGAAGACTAAGACCACAGACAGTTACCTAATTTAACTAACACAAAGACCAAGTTAAAATTTAAATGTCGCCCTTGGTAACAACCCAAATCCAAACAAATGACACACAAAGAGCATGGTTGACCACAAGATGATGTATCAGGCAGCTGGAAAATGTGACACATTATATTTTCAACTTTATTCTTGCATTCTTGGCTTACCTTTGAATTGATTTATGCTTAAACAGCAAGGGATGTTGCTCTGGGAAACATCTTCAAAGATGGTTAGCCTTTCCCAAGAAGACCATCTTAAGTGTGGAGGGAGGGAAACAGTTTCCCAAGAAAAAGAAATTGGCTTCTTTTTTTATTAATATTTTTCATCTTTTATATTAATCACAGCCCCCTCCTTCATTCCCTCCCAATTCCACCCTCCCTTCCTCATCTCCTCCCTGCCCCTTCCCAGGACTACTGATAGGGGAGGTCCTCTTCCCCTTCCATCTGGCTCTAGCTTAACAGGTATCTTCAGTACTGGCTGCAATGTCCTCCTCTGTGGCCTAGCAAGGCTGCTCCTCCCTTGGGGAGGGGTGTTGTCAAAGAACCAGCCATTGAGTTCATGTCAGAAATAGTCCCTGTTCCCCTTACTAGGAGCTACCATGGGCTACATCCAAGCAGGGGTTCTAGGTTATATAAAAGACCCCTGTGCCCTGATATGTTTGGTCCTTGTGGAGCTCCTGTCTTCTCCAGGTCATTCTAACTCTCCCTTCTGTCATATGGTTCCCTGCACTCTGTCGAAGGTTTGGTTATGAGTCTCAGTTTCTCTGTAGAGGAATATAGAATGGCATTCCACTTCACTATGAGGTTTTGTTTTTCCTTTTTCTTTGCTAATTAATATTTTTGTTTTTGTCTCATTATAACTTTGTGATTTAAATAATTCTTTCCTCTCAGATACTTTAAAATTAAGTTATTGCTTTTAGTTTATTTTTTCAAGGTAAATATAAAAATAATTCCCCGCCCCCTTTTTTTGGGCCAGTTTTTTTTCTGTGTAGCTTTGGCTGTCTTGGACTGAGAAAAATATAGTGTATAACAAAATCATAAACCACTGAATTTTAATTCCATTTGTAGAACTTTCTTTAAAAATATTCTTTAAAATGAAGATGGAATTTGTTTCCATTGGGTCAGTATCCTATCCATCAGGGTAAAAGGCCTCAATCAATATAACGTATTTAAAACAGCTTGTTCTCTAACCACAGTGTAATCAAATTAGAAACCAATAAAAAAATGACAGAAAAATACACAAATGTCTAGAAATTAAGTAACTTTGGCTGAGTTACCTATAGTGCAAGGAAGAATTTGTAACAGAAAAAAAATTGAACTGAATGAAAATGATAGTACAAAAAGCAAAGTGCTGATTTTTGAAAAACAATTAATGCAACCTGCTAACCCTAACATGATTGATAAGAAAGGAGCAAAGAAACAGATGACCAGAAATAAAAGCAGATTTCATTACAGGCTGTGAAGAAATGAAAAGGATGATGAGGTTTTACTAGAAACATTTTTACACACATCTACCTGAATATTCTTGCAAAATGTACTAATTCTTCAAAAGACACAAACTACCATAATTTAAACACGATGAAATAGATAACTTTAATATCCCATGTCCATCAAGGGAACCAAATTTGTAATTTGAATTATCTTCCCCCAAATCTCAATGTACAGAAATTTTATAGAGATTCTGCCAAATACGTTAATATGCATTAAGAGCATAGCCTCTACAAAATGCCTTTCATACGAGAGATGAGGAAGAAACAGGACTGAATTCAGCTCTCTTAACCATTTCACTGATATCAAAATCAGAAAAATCAGACCGATGCTACTCATAAATATGGATGGAAAACTTAGTCAAAAACTAATAAATCTGGATACAAAGTATAAGAAAGAAAAATTCAACAAGTTGTTATGAAGAAAATTATATGCCATTATAATGTTTATAGGCACCATGAATAACTCCAGTTAAGGCAATGCATAAAAGGTATTGGCACAACATAGCAACAATTCATTATAATAATTTTTAGAAAGCAAAAAGCAACAGAAATGTCCCCAGTTTGTTAAATAGCACTTTATAAAGCCCTTCAGCTAACATTATGTTTAATACTACCTATCAGAGCTTCCATTCCTCACATGGGGAGCAAACCAGATTCCTATCATTGTTGATGGAAGTTTTAGACAACAAAAAGAAAATATAAGCATGTAGATCAAAAAGAATGACACAGAACAGCCTATTCCTAAAGAAGAATTTATTTACACACACACACACACACACACACACACACACACACACACACACATTGCTAAGGATCTAGCCAAACAAAGTCCCACTGCAACTAAGTAGATTTCTTACCATAGTATAAGAAAAAAAAAGAGAACATTTAAAGAAGAAAAATAAATTGTATTTTACATACTGGAAATGGACATCCAGAAACCCATCTCAGTGTCATTATTTCAAGAAAATTTTGGTGTTTTTATAGCAATGTATGTACTAAGCTTAGATTTTTTGAAGATTTTTTAAAATTTATATATTCACTTTACATCCCAATAGTAGCCCCTCCCCCCTCTCCTCCTGGTCCCACTCACTTCCCCCTATTCACTTCCTCTTCTCCTCTGAAAAGGGGAGTCTGCCCCCAAACAACCCACCCCAGCACATCAAGTTATATCAGAACTGAGTTCACCGTCATCCACTAAAGTCAAGCAGGGCATCCTCATTAGGGGAAGTGACTGAAAAAGAGGCAGCGGAGTCCTTGTCATAGAGAACACCCACCCAACTTACTAATGAACCCACATGAAGATCAAATTATCCATCAGTTACGTATGTGCAGGGGCCTAGATCGAGTCCGTGCATGCTTTTTAGTTGGAACTTCTGTCTCTGTAAGCCTAGGTTAGTTAGTAACACCAACTTCTGTTGGTCTTCTGGTAGCATTCTTATCCCCTCTGGGTCCGTATATCCTCCCCAAACCCCACTCTTTCGAAGGACTCCCTGAGCTTCATCTAATGTTTGGCTGTGAGTCTCAGCATCTGATTCAACTAGCTCCTGGGTGGGGCTCTCAGAAGACAGTTATGCTAGGCTTATGTGTAAGGGGTTGACTCTGTCCCATAGGGTGCGTCTCAGTTTTGGCCAGTCAGAGGCTGGGCATTCCCTCAGTCTCCGTTTTCTCTTTATCCCTGCACATCTTGTAGGCAGGGTTAATTTTGGGTCAAAGGCTTTGTAGGTGGATTGGAGTTCCCTCTCACACCATTGTAAATCCTGCCTGGCTAGATGGTGGTCTCCTCAGTCTTCATGATGCCCTCTGCTACAATTCCCAGACCCAAAGAAGCTAAGTAATAAGGAGGGCCCAAGTGAGGCCCTCCTTGAATCTCTGTCAGATAGGGAAATAGAATACATAGCACAAGTGGGTAAAGAGAGAGAAACAGTTAGGAGAGGGTACAGGGAAGGACAAAAAGATGGGAATAAGATGTCCAGATAGTAGGGAGGGGAGGGGAGAGGGCTTGAGAGTGGGGGCATCTGTTAGACAAACTGAAGATCTGTGACAGTGTAAGCTCCAGGGAGGATATGTAGATGACTCAAGCTTAGAGTCTTAAATTTACCAAATTTTAAAGAAACAATAGAAGATGAATTAATGGAAAGAAAGTGAAAAGTCTTTCCATTAAAGAGAAGACCGTAGAAGACAGTAGACCTAATGAAGCTGCTTTTCTATAGGTTGGCACACAAATTAAGCAAATATCTGTCAATGTTTCAATTAGAATTCTTATAAGCTGGATTATTCTTAAAACCGTATGGAGCTAGAATAATAATAATACAAAAGTGAAATAAAAAAGATCAGTTTCAAATTTTATAAGTACAGTAATCAAAATAATGTCACGTTGGAAAAAGAATAAACATATAGGCAACAGGGTGGAATGAAAAAAATAAATGAATAAATGCACCAAATTTTGAACCAATGAATTTTGATGAAGGCAATAAAGTATTTTAACAAATAAAAGGTAGTAGCTTTAATGAATGCTATGGGGAAAACTAAATATCTCTAAATAAAATAAGGACATTTGGATGAAAGCTCATTAATGCCTTACACAAAAATCAGCTAGCTTTAAGGAAAGAATAAAACTATATAACTTGTAGGGAAAATGTTTCTGGGCTCATGGGTTTGATGAAAGTTCCTAGAGTTGTTACCAAGAGATTAACCATAGAAGAAAAAGTAAGAAGTGAAGTATATTTCACCAATATACAGACATTTTTTTCATGAAAATCTTTCAAAGAGTATGGAAACAGGCTTCCCCTTTTCTTTTTCTTATCACATATCTTTAACAAATTTGAAGGAGTTGGGGGAGTTGAAACCATAATCAGAATATATTGTATGGAAAAAAATATCTGTTTTCAATAAAAGAAAAATAGAAAAAAGAAAACAATTGCAGAGCATATAAAAAAACCTTAAAATTCTGTGGTAAAAAAAATTAGTCTAGTTAAAAGTGGGAACGTTACCCAAAGAGTTGTTTCAGAGTATATAACAACATCAGCATGACTCTCCTACCAGCACCTCAGAGAACGCAGACTTATACTTCAGTGAGATACTCAGGCAACTACAATAAAAATATAATAGCAGTTGTCAGCACTACTGGGGAACTCAGTTCTCTCATTTAATAGCAGATAAGAAAGCAAAACTGTTCAACTATTCAAGAGGTTATTTGGCTATGTCAGCTGTTGTATGCCTTCCTGGTCATTTGTTCATGCTCAAGGGAAAAAGCTAGCTTATGCTTAATCATAAACATACATATGATAGTTCAGAGCTATTTTATTTGTAATATCTCAAGCCTGGAAACAACTATTATGGTTCACAATAGGCATATGTATCAATACAAAGACATATTGTTACTATGGAATATCATTTATGAGTGAAGGTAAATAAAAAGTATAAATTGTTGAGATCCAATGTGGTGGACCTCAGGGACATCAGTATCCCAAACTTGAAGGGCACATAGTATAGTCTCTACCTCTTTAACATTCTTGATACCTAAGTAGTTAGATGTGGAGAGGTCACATGAGATGTGCTTGTGAAAGGGCAGCCTGGGGATTTCTGTGTGATGATGAAACAGTGGTGTATCTTTTACGGTGCTACTTTCATAAATCTGTACCACTTATTAAATGACATAGAGCCACACACACAGTCTCAATGGCAATTTGTTGATGTCATTCTTGTTCTATGGTCACAACGGATGCATCCATTGAGAAACATGTGGAAGATCACTAAGCACCATCTCCTTAATACATGAATTGTAATTATTCCATAACGAAATGCTTAACAAACACGTGCGATTTTCTTGTGGCTGCTTTATTTACTGTGCAAAAAAGAAAGTTGAATGTATAACTAAACAAACAGTAATTAGAACTGGTAATCAAGACATAACACTTCATGCACTTTGAAGGAGTAAGTCCACGTATTCAATGATGTGTTTCCACTTCATCCTTCTTTACTGCCATTCTCGCTTGACTAAGCAGAGCTGTTTTAAGACCTCATGCATTTCTATACAGAGATGATATCATAGCCATAGTGGGCAGTCATCAACAGAGGTACCCTTAATTAGCCAATAGAATATCGTGTCTTACTGGCCTTCCGTTGCTGCTCATTAATTTTCAGTTTTTCTCTCACCTTTCCTTTGCCCCATCATCCTTTGTGTGCATTTGTAATTGTCTGGCTTCTTTTATTTTCGTTTTTTCCCCACTGTGCTTATTTTTTACTTTTTTCATTCTGATATGAATAGCTTATACTGCTGTCTACATATTGATTAATCATAATTTAAAACATGTCCAATCTGCTATTAACCTTATCCTTTATAATTTTTACTTTAGACATATTTTTCAGCTCTAAAAGTTCCCTTGGAGTCTTTAACAAAGCTCAAGTATTTTTCCATCTTTCTGAGTATTTTGGTTATATTTATAGTAACTATTTTAATATTTTTCTCTACTAATTCTATTATCTATGTCATATCTAGGTCTGTTTTGATTGATTGAGTTTTATCCTCAATGTGAGTCACATTGCTGCCTCCTAGCAAGTCTAGTTATTTCAGAAGGATGGTAGAAATTATATAATTTGAGTTCTGTGCTATTTGTTCATGCTTATGAAAAAGTCTGTGATGTAGTCAAGTAACTTGGAAATTGTTTGATCTTCTTTAGATCAAGTTTAAGTTTCAGGGTGGTAATGCCTTGACTCAGAAGACTACCTGACACCCTTATCTCCTATCCTGTGCCCACTGTGACTTGGGAATGACCTTTTGGAATCTTCTGTTCTGCTTGTCTCCCAGACTTTCTTCCTTCATTTTGGGCTTTTCCACAGTGCTTCAAAGTGCTCCCCAAGAGCTATTCAGTGTCTTCATTGTAAGGAAAAGCCAAGGCTGTGTCCACCTTTATCCCACATACTATCTGGACCCTGCAGACCATAAAGCAGATATCACAAGGTGAGCCTGCCATTCTGCCATTTCTCTCTGTACAGATCATTGCTCTAGCTGCACAATCCTCAATGACTGAAGGGTATTTCTTATCATGTCATGACTCTGTGGTTGTTTGGGGAAGATGGTGAAGCCACATTCTACTCACTGCTATTCATATCCATGAGGTTACTTCTCTCTGTCTTCATTCTTTCCAAGTCAATATTTTTAATGAGTGGCATATTTATCATCAGTAATGTCATGTAGCACAAATGGATTTCTTTGATGTTCAATCTTGTTTTAAGGTTCCTTCCTGTCTTTTCACAGCTTGATGGTCCATTTATCTCAATGCTAAATAATATTCCAGTGGTTGGATGCACCATACTGACTTTTGCACTTTTGAATAATAGTTCTGTGAATATCTATGTGTAGGTGTTTTTGTGCCGTTATGTATTTTCAGCTGCTGGAGTACATGATAAAAATAGACTCAGTTAAGTAAATCCCTGGATTCTCTTCCATTGCATTCTATCAGCAATGAATGAACTTTCTCTTTGTTCCACAGAACTTGGTGTTAATAAAATGATATTCTCTTGCTATCCCCGTAGATGTGTTGTGCTGTTGCATTGTGTTACCCTGCATTTTTTGTTTTCTGGTGAAATACATGGCACAATACCTTTTCATGAGCTCATTATATAGTTTTCTGTATTTTTTAGCTTGATTTGCCTTTCATGACTAATTTCAAAGTCATGTGACACAGGCATATTACAGGATTCAAAAGTCTGCCAACATGTAAGAGAGAATCACAGAGCCACCTTTGATGGAAATGTAGCAAAGTCAAACTGCATGTGTATGGGAAAGACCATGTAGATGAGAAGTCTTTTTTTTTTTTCAAACACAACCTTTTGAAGAATCTCTAAGACAGAACATGGCATGAAAGAATGTTTAGAGAAGCTGGAGTAAAAACACTGAAGGCAATAAGTATATTTAGAAAGGCAATTAGAGAAAAACTAGTTATTAAGGAATAAGTTACACAACATACTATCATATTAAACATTGGTTCACAACACCATAGGATAAGAGACCATTCTCCCAAAAGTCTTGGTGTTATTTGTCTTTCCTCACTTCTAATACTTGTATATTGACATACCTCACAATTTTCTATTGTGAATAGGGTGGCAATGATTATTGCTGTGCAAGTGTCTGTGGAGAACTTTGATAGGCCTAAAGTGACTCATTTTAGAGTCACTTAAATTTGTACACAGTACAGTCTCATTCTCTCTGTCTCTCATTCTCTCTCTCTCTCTGTGTGTATAACCAATAATAATAATAAAGAAACTATCAATTAGCGAGTAATCAGGGAGAAGGCGGCATTGACGTAATTAGAGAGAGGGGATTTAGGAGGGTCTGTAGGAAGAAAGGGAAAGGAAGAGTGTTGTAATTATATTTTAATTAAAAAAATGATAAGACCATTTTCCCTATATGCCTACTCTAGCACCAAATTAGATTTTAAACCTATAACACCAAATGCAGCTCCTGAGAATGTTACAGAACCCATGAGGCATCCATTATTTATTTAGAAATAGTGGCTTGTGACTTAAGCTCTCTGCAATATTTCTTCTCATTCAAGTGCTTGATTGTTTTTTTTTTTGTTGTTTGTTTGTTTTTTAAGAATTGATTTACATTAAGTGGATGCAATTTTTTTTTTATTTAAAGATGAAGTCACTTTGGGGTCAGAGTCAATTAGAAGAGGCACATACGGCCAGGCACTTTGATTAACTTTGAAGAAACCTTAGGGAACTGAAATAAACACACTATCTTGCAAAGCATTGACATTTTGTGTCTTCACTGGACTCTAGAAAGGTCTCCATCACGTAGCATAGGTCTTCACAGGTGACAAGGAGCAATAACCCAGTTCCAACAGGCAGACAGAAGATGTACAGATGTCAGGTTCACGCAAAGTTCTATTCTCCTAGACTCTGGTCCCAAAAAGTAGGAGAGGTTTTCTCACATCTAAAAGGTCGAAATTTAAAAGGAAGAAAAACAAACCAGAGCCATATAATGGCACTCCTCCCTCCGAGGCTCTCCGTTTCTTCATTTCCTGACTTTGCTGCCATTTCCATGCACTTTTTGGGTCTAAATGTCAGGTATCAGAATTCAAAGTGAAACGCTTCTCTTACTTCTGTGTGTTTCACTTCCCAAGAGCCCCAAAGCCTAAATTTTAGATTCTATTTTTACCATACTCACAGTGGAGAGTGATGTGTTTCTATTGATTGATTCAGTTGAGAAATTTCTTTTCCTATAAATGCGGCATGACTTGAACAGGGACAGGGTCGGTTGAGCACCAGACTCATCATCCAGAGAGGCCTTTTCAAAGGAGAGAGCCTGGAATTGCTGCACAGCTCCTAGCGCTCCCAGCAAGTCTAGTTTCTAAGGGAACTGCAGAGATCTCTCAGCAAGGCCATACCCTCATACCTGATATGTACCTTAAACACAAAGCTTTCATTAGTGCAATATGTTTCTTTTTGCTCTTGTACAAAGTACACACTCTAATTACAAGTTCCATTTCAGCTTTTCCTTTTAGTTTTTATCCCATCTCATGTATCACTTGCTCAGAGAATTCTTTTCCTTTTGCTTCCAAAGCCTTCCTTCGATTAAAACCGAGTTATTTCCATATGGAGTGAGAATTTTTCTTTCAAGGTCTGTAAATAATTGTGTTGGTATTTTGATGGGAATTGCACTGAATCTGCTTTTGGTAAGATGGCCATTTTTACTATATTAATCCTGCCAAGCCATGGGCATGGGAGATCTTTCCATCTTCTGATATTTTCTTCAATTTCTTTCTTCAGAGACTGGAAATTTTTTTTTCATACAAGTCTTTGCCTTGCTTGTTTAGGTTCACACCAAGGTACATTATGTCCTTTGTGGCTATTGTAAAAGGTGTTGTTTCCCTAATTTCTTTCTCAGCCCTTTTGTCTTTTGTATACAGGAGGGAAACCCAGAATTGCTAAAACAATTCTCCACAGTAAAAAATCTTCAGGAGGTATCTCCATCTCTGATCTCAGCTATAATATAGAGCAACAATATTAAAAATTGCATGGTACTGACATAGAAACAGACTGGTGGATCAATGGAATCAAATAGAAGACCCTGACATAAATCTACACACTTATGGACACCTGTTTTTTGAAAAAGAAGCCAAAACCATACAATGGAAAAAAGACAGCATCTTCAACAAATGGTGCTGGTCTAACTGGATGCAAATAGATCCATATTTATCACCCTGCACAAAACTAAAGTCCAAGTGGATCAAAGACCTCAACATAAAACCAGACACATTAAATTGGTTAGAAGAAAAAGTGGGGAAGACCCTAGAAGTCATTGGTACAGGAGATAACTTCCTGAACAGACCACCAACAGCACAGGCTCTAAGAGCAACAATCAATAAATGGGACCTCATGAAACTGAAAAGCTTCTGTAAAGCAAAGGACACTGTCATCAAAACAAAACGACTGCCTACATATTGGGAAAGAATCTTCACCAACCCTTTATCTGACAGAGGGCTAATATCCAGTATATGTAAAGAACTAAAGAAGCTAAAAAGCAGCAAACCAAGTAATCCAACTAAAAAATGAAGAACAGAGCTAAACAGAGAATTCTCGACAGAGGAATATCGAATGTCAGAGAAACACTTAAAGAAATGCTCAGTATCATTAGTCATTAGGGAAATGCAAATCAAAAAGACCCTGAGATATCACCTTACACCCATCAGAATGGCCAAGATAAAAAACTCAAGTGACAATACATGTTGGAGAGGTTGTGGAGAAAGGGGAACCCTCCTCCACTGCTGGTGGGAATGTGAACTTGTACAATCACTCTGGAAATCAATTTGGCACTTTCTCAGACAACTAGGAATAGCGCTTCCTCAAGATCCAGCCATACCACTCCTAGGCATATATCCAAAAAAAGCTCAAGTACACAATAAGGACATTTGCTCAACCATGTTTGTAGCAGCTTTATTTGTAATAGCCAGAATTTGGAAACAGCCCAGATGCCCCTCAACTGAAGAATGGATGCAGAAATTGTGGTACATCTACACAATGGAATATTACTCTTCAATGAAAAATAAGGAAATCATAAAATTTGCAGGTAAATATTAGGAGCTGGAAAGGATCTTCCCGAGTGAGCTGTCCCAGAAGCAGAAAGACACACACACTATATATTCACTCATATAGACATGTAATATATGATAAACCTACTGAAATCTGTACATCTAAAGAAAATAAAATAATCAAGAGAGAGGACCCTGACTAAAATGCTCAATCTCCATCCCAAAAGTCAAAGAGGAAGGACATCAGAGGAGGAAGAAAACAGGAAACAGGCTGGGAACCTGCCACAGAGGGCCTCTAAAAAGTTCTGCCCTGTAGATTACTTGCTTTTTAACTTCTTTAGTTCTTTATATATTCTGAATATTAGCGCTCTGTCAGTTATAGGATTGGCGAAGATTCTTTCCCAGTCTGTAGGCTGTCATTTTGTTCTGATGACAGTGTCCCTTGCTTTACAGAAAATTTTCAGTTTCATGAGGTCCCATTTATTGATTGTTGTTCTTAGAGCCTGTGCTGTTGGTGTTCTGTTCAGGAAGTTGTCTCTTATGCCTATGAGTTCTAGGCTCTTCCCCACTTTTTCTTCTAACGGATTTAGTGTGTCTGGTTTGATGTTGAGGTCTTTGATCCACTTGGACTTTAGTTTTGTGTGGGCTGATAAATATGGATCTATTTGCATTTTTCTACATGTAGACATCCAGTTAAACCCACACAATTTGTTGAATATACTTTCTTTTTTCCATTGTATGGTTTTGGCTTCTATGTCAAAAGTCAAGTATCCATAGATGAGTGGGTTTATTTCTGTGTCTTCTATTCTATTCAATACCATTGATCAACAATTCTGTTTCTATGTCAGTATCATGTAGTTTTTATTAGTATTACTTTGTAGTACAGCCTGAGATCAGGGATGCAGATTCCTCCAGACATTCTATTTCTGTACAGGATCCTTTGGCAATTTGAGTTTTTTTTTTTTTCCATATGAAGTTGAGAATTTTTCTTTCATGGTCTGTAAAGAATTGTGTTCGTATTTTGATGGGAATTGCATTGAATCTGTAGATGCTTTTGGCAGAATGGGCATTTTCACTATGTTATTCCTACCGATCCGTGAGCACGGGAGATCTTTCCATCTTTGATATCTTCTTCAATTTCTTTCTTCAGGGATTTGAAGTTTTTTAAAACAGGTCTTTCATTTGCTAGGTTAGAGTCACCCCAAGGTGGCTATTATAACACTTTATGTTATTAGTGGCTATTGTGAAGGATGTTGTTTCCCTAATTTCTTTCCTGGCCTTTTTGTCTTTTGGCATAGACAAGGGCTACATATTTTTTGAGTTAACTTTGTATCCAGCCACTTTGCTCAAGGTATTTATCAGCTAAAAAATTTCTCTGGCTGAATTTTTAGGGTTGCTCCTGTATACTATGTTAATGTCTGCAAATAGTGATGCTTTGACTTCTTCCTTCAGATTTGTATCTCCTTTAGTTGTCTTATTGTTCTAGCTAGGGCTTCAAGTACTATGTTGAAGAGATAGGGAGAGAGTGGGCAGCCTTGCCTTGTCTGTTTAGTTTGATGTTGGTTATAGGCTTGCTGTATATTGTCTTTACTATGTTCAGGTATGTGTCTTGTATCCCTGATCTCTCCAAGACTTTAAACATGAATGGGTGTTGGATTTTGTCAAATGCTTTTTCACCATCTAAAGGCATGATTATATGGTTTTTCTCCTTCATTTTGTTTATATGATGGATTACTTTGATGGATTTCCATATATGAAATCACCCCTGCATGCCTGGGATGAAGCCTACTTGGTCATGCTAGATGATATCTTCATATGTTCTTGGATTCGGTTTGCAAGTATTTTATTTAGTATTTTTGCATCAATGTTCATAAGAGGGGTGGGTCTGAAGTTCTCTTTTTTGATTGGGTCTTTGTGTGGTTTAGGTATAAAGGTGACTGTGGCTTCACAGAATGAGTTTGGTAATGTTCTTCCTGTTTCTATTTTGTGAAATAGTTTGAAGAGAATTGGAGTTAGTTCTTTGAAGGTCTGGTAGAATTCTACGCTGAAACCATCTGTCCCGGGGCTTTCTTTAGAAGGGAGACTTTTGATGACTGCTCCTGTTTCCTTGGGGGATATATGACTATTCAATCTATTTACCTGAAAATGACTTAATATTCGAAAATGGAATCCTTCACTAAAATTGTCCATTTCATTTAAATTTTAAATATTGTGGCATAAAGGCTTTTGTAATAAGACCTAATGATTGGATTTCCTCAACAGTCTGTAGTTTTGTCCCCCTTTTCGTTTCTGATTTTGCTGATTTGGATACTTTCTCTCTACCTTTTTCTTAGTTTGGCTAAAGTTTTGTCTATCTTGTTGATTTTCTCAAAGAACCAGCTCTTGCTTTCTTTTATTCTTTGAATTGTTTCATTTGTTTGTAATTTATTGATTTCAGCCCTGAGTTTGATTATTTCCAGCCGTCTATTCCTCTGTACTTCAGTCCGGGTTTGTCTTTCTCTGGTGTCTGGAGTATTCTTCAGGAAGATGAGAGAGTTCCACTGTTTTGAGAGTGTGTGTTGGTGTTTCAGCTGCACCTAAGGGAGGAAGGTTGCAGGTGCACAAGTGTGGGTGAGAAAGTGCTGGTGTGTGCATGGAAGTGTGCCTTGAGGGACAGGGTGCCAGAGAGTATATATGCCTGGAATGTGTGGTTGGGGGCCGGTGAAGACACAGGAAGGGGGTTGCACTGGTGCTGTTTACAAGCACAATGAGCATGCACAGTTGCCCTGAATACCTCAGTGGCCTACAGGCTTGTCATACTGTCTTTCTGGTATTCAGTTCTGTCTGGGCTCCAGGAGTTGTTTGCCTGGACTCCACTCCCAGACCCCCAGAACAGGGGCTTCAATGTTGAGAATATTGTCCCAAGAATCTATGTGTAGCCCTCTATGGGGCTGTGGGCATGAGGGATCCAATGTCTGGCTGCTAGCAAAGAGGGACCCTGGATGTGGGGCTCTGTGCACACTCACTTGAAGGCTCTAGCAGGCCTATTTGGAAAGCACAGGGTACTCTACTCTCAAATTTGGGCCTTCTATGACTGGGCAAATACAGTCATAGAAGACTGACATAAAGTCAGTCAGCTCAGTGGCCCACAGAAGGCCCACCTTCTCTATCTCAGATATGGTGTAGGGAGTTCTGTGCCAGGAACAATGGGTACTGTGGGCTGCCTCTGCCAAGGGTAGTGCAAGGGGATTGAATATTCACTACTCTCAGTCCCCAGAGAAGTCTGCAGGTGACCTGGATCCAAATGGTGTTAGCTCACCGGTTGTCCACTCTTACCCAGGAAGCCTCAATGCTGATGTTCTGGCTTCAGCTGCCCCTCTACTCACCAATTTTGGAGTTTCAGATCCTCTGACCTCAGATATAGTGTGCACTGGTTGCTGCCATCTTGGATCCCTGCCGGTTTTTAATTTTTTTTATAAGACCAAATATCTATTTAATTTGTGAAAGTTCAATGCTACAGAAAGTTGATTTACATATAGAAGACAATTATTATGAGTTTATGCCTAATGCAGTATTTTGGTTAGTTTTGGTTTTTAATTATAATTCTATTATTTTTAAGAGTGGGACTTCCTTCTTTCCTTCATCCTGTCTTTGTTCCTCTCTTTTAAATTTAATTTCATTTACATATTTATTTATTGCAATTTATTCACTTTGTATCACTGCTGCAGCCCCTTCCATCTTCTCCTCTCTCCCTATCCCACCCATCCTCCTTCTTTTCCCCTTTTCCTAGTCCCCTGATAGGGGTGGACCTCCTCCCTTCTATTTGACCCTAGCTCATCAGGTCTCATCAAGGCTGGCTGCATCATCTTCCTTTGTGGCCTGGCAAGGCTGCACCTCTCAGTAGGAAGTGATCAAAAAGCTGGTCACTGAGTTCATGTCAGAGACAGCCCCTGATCCCATTACTAGGGACATACTTGGAAACTGAGCAGCCAATGGGCTTCCTTTGAAAAGGGAGTCTAGGTCTTCTCCTTAGTTGGAGTATCAGTCTCTTCAGACCTCCCTGGGCCTAGGTATTTTGGCTCTGTTATTCTCCTTGTGGAGTTCCTGTCTTCTCCAAGCCTTTCTAACTTCTCTTCTTCCATAAGGATTCTGGCATTCTGCCAAAAGTTTGGCTGTGAGTCTCAGTATCTCCTTTGGTACCCTGGTGGGTAGAGTCTTCCAGAGGTCCTCTGTGGAAGGCTCTTGTTCTGTTCTTTGTCTTCTCCTACTTCTGATGTTTATCCTGTTTGCCCTTCTG
Source organism: Rhombomys opimus (assembly GCA_010120015.1). Lineage (NCBI taxonomy): Eukaryota > Metazoa > Chordata > Mammalia > Rodentia > Muridae > Rhombomys > Rhombomys opimus. The sequence goes on along the minus strand of REGO01000587.1, from coordinate 949,020 downwards.
AATGAGGATTAAGCTTCTTCCCTAGGGTCCTCCCTGTTGTTTAGCTTCTTCAGGACTATAGATTTTAGTATCCACCATATAAACAAACTGAAAGAAAAAGAAAACACACACACACACACACACACATACACACACACACGATCATTTCCTTAGATGAAAGGCAAAAATTCAACGCCCATTCATGTTTAAAGTTTTGGAGAGATCAGGGATACAAGGCATGTACCTAAACATAGGAAAAGCAACGTTCATCAAGCATATAGCCAACATCAAACTAAATGGAGAGAATCTTAAATCAATCCTACTAAAATCAGGGACAAGGTAAAGCTCCCCACTCTCTTCTTATCTTTTCAATATAGTTCTTGAAGTCCTCTATGGAATAATAAGACAACTAAAGAAGATCAAAGAGATACAAATTGAAAAGGAAGAATTCAAAGTATTACTATTCATAGATGATATGATAATATACATGAGTGACCCCCAAAATTCTACCAGAAAACTTCTTCAGATGTTAAGCGCCTTCAGCAAAGTGGCTGGATTTACAAAATTAACTAAACAAACAAACAAACAACAACAAAAAGACCACCTGAAGCCCTGAGGCCCTCCTGTATACAAAAGACAAATGTGCTGAGAAAGAAATAAGGGAAAAAAACACCCTTCACAATAGCTAAAAATAACATAAAGTACCTTGGTGTAACTTTAACCAAGCAAGTGAAGGACTTACATGGAAAAACAGAAACAAAAACAAAAACAAAAACAAAACTTTAAGTCTCCGAGGAAAAAAATTGAAGAGGATATCAAAAGATGGAAAGATATCCATGCTTAAAATTTATTTTTCTGAGAGCATACTGATCTTCAGAGTTCAGATTAATTGATTGTCAGGTGGTCTGAGCTATCGGGTGTGCTTAAAACAATCTCATTTGTAAATAGTACAATATTCCTTGTTGCATTTCTGGAGCAATCATCTTTTCATCTTCCCAAGGCTTCAGTAGATAGTAAAACTCAATTTTATGTGTACTGAATATTTATTAAGAGAAAAGAAAAGCTGAAATAAAATTATAGATATAAATAAAAAATAAACTCTGACATATTCTATATATAATGGTCATTAATACTGTATGATTTTCTTAGAAAATATTGAATTAGAAAGTTATTAGAAATATATTCTTTTTAATGTTCTGTACATTTGATTCTAATTTTGAGTTTCTGCTTCCTTTAAAATTTTTTCTTTCATTTATTATCTTCCTAAATTCTTTTATTCTTTTCTATTCAGTTACAAAATTTTAAATCTTTTTATTATATTGAAATTATAGTTACTGATATCCATATTTAGAAATAATTGGCTGTTTCTTACAAACGTAAGTTGGAGGTATTTTTGTATATTTTCTGAGAAGATACATAGTTATTGTCCTCAATGACACCATCTTAAATTTATTTTTATTTCTGATGGCACAAACAAACAAATAAACAGAACAGTTTAGTGTTCTACTTCTGTGTGTAAAGTTACTCAAAGACATCCAAGGAGCTTCTTTACTCCTTACTGTGTCCCCAGACACAATCAGGACCTTGCTATGGTTTAGAGAATGATGTTTCATTATGAGTTACTTGATTCAAGCATCCCAGGTAGAAAGGATAGGGGAGAAGCCAAGTTCTTCTGTGTGTGGGGTCACTGACACCAGTGTCTGTTCTTTGGGGCTGAGAGTAGGTATAGAGACAGAGGTCCTTGAACAATGGGCAGAGATAAAAAGGACTGATCCTTTCTTTTCAGTGATGCATAGATAATGTTGTCAAAATTATCAAGATGTACAGCCTTTCAGAGCCCTCTTAACTGAGATTAAAATCCTTTCCAAACAGTTTTGAGGTCAAAGGCTTAACTCTTCTGAACATCCCGATTTTGTGTCCCATGTAGAACAAAATTTTTCTTGTCTCATCATCCATAAGGCCTCATCTTGGAAGTAGACCTTCACCAAATTCCAGATGTCAATCCTGGTGACTTGAACTCTGACTTTCTTATACCTAGAACGATGAGATTTTCTATACACTGAGACTTAAGGCCAACTGATGGGCAAAGTGCATGGAATCTTAAGTAAGAAGTGGGAAATAATAAGATCTGGAGAGGACAGGAACCCCACAAGGAGAGCAACAGAACAACAAAATTTGAACACAGGGAACTTC